>JANHJO010005621.1:3874-16653 GCA_032468235.1 Pseudoxyrhopus heterurus | reverse complement strand
TGCATTTTTACATGCTTTCGAACTGCTAGGTTGGCAGAAGCTGGGACAAGGAACGGGAGCTCACTCCGTTACGCGGCACTCGGGATTCGAACCGCCGACCTTTCTGATCGACAAGCTCAGCATCTTAGCCACTGAGCCACCGCGTCCCTTAACATAAACCATACTAGGACACTAAAACAACGATATGAATCGTAAGATACAAACACCAAGGTTATAGTCATTAGAAGAAGATAACCAAACCTCTCAGTGGCCATGGTGGAAAAGCGATTCTCGCGCAAAGAATCTGCTGAAACCCAGGAGCAGGCGGAACGCTGGTCTCGGTTTTAATGAGGGAGGGCAGCCTGCGTCCTTCTGCACTCTTGGCCGGCTGATCCCTTTAAGCCCTATTGGCCTGCCATTCCCCCCCCCCCCCCAAGGTCGAAGGGAAAGCAGCCTACCTTGTAAGGGGAGATATGAGTATCCGAAGGAAAGGCTAACATGCCCATCACCTGCCGCACTTCGTCCAGCTGGCTCCCCTCGGCCTGGCTGAAATGTTTCCGTGCGTGTCTGAAAGGCAAGACACGAGACAAGAGGGTTTCCTTCGCAAGCATTCTTCGCTCCCAGAGGAGTCTGATCTGCTTTATTATAAAATGGGAGCCACGTTGGTCCTAGGAATTCTGCGAGCAAATATCCCTCCTGATAATGAATTGATTGTATTCTCCGGAATAAAATTGGTCTTATTCTTCAGAGTACACCTCCTCTTTTATGTTGTTATAATGTACACTTTTTGTTTTTTGTAAATTTGACCTTCCTTCCTCTTCCTCCCTCCCTCCCTTTACTGCTGATTGGAAATCCCTTATAGCCTTAGCTTTAATCCCAATTTTGTACTGGGGCATTGTAGGCTGCTCAGAGTTGGTTGACCGGAGCAATCTATATAACATCCTGTAAGCGTGCAAATAAATAATTGCTCATATACAGACTTGCACACTCCCTGTCCTCCCTGATCCCTTGTGGGCCAACATTAAGTTTGATAGCTAATGCCTGTAACCTCAGAGTCCAATTGGATCAGGCCAAAACTCCATCTAATGTAGCAGAGAATGGCAACCCCATAAATGTGTTCAGGAAGCTCACAAGTTTACAGGCCTAAAGAGTAATAGAAGCAGCTTGAAAATCAAATCCTCCATTAATATTTGCAACCCTCTTAAAAGCCATCTAAATTGATAGCTGCAACCACATCCGATGGCCCAATTCCCAGTGAAGAAATACTTCCTTTATCGACCGTGACTCTCTGTGAGTTTCTACTGCCGTCTCTGGGTTACGTCTTCCTTTACTGCTTCCTCTCTAAGCTAAGAAACTCCAGAGTTTATAATGTCTCCTCAATTTTTATGGGTCTTCTCTGCAATTTCTTTTTTTAGCATGCACTATCCATTTTGAGAGAGAATGACAGGAACGGCGGCATCACACCGTAGATTTATACAATAGCAGGATTACATTAGCAGTTCTATTTTCAGCTGCTTCCCAAACGATTTCCGGCATGGCCCAGGACTGACGGTCTCCAATTGTATCTGACTGATCGGTTCGATCTGGCCAAGATGGCGCGCTCCAGGTTCCATCCAATACACAATGGCATTTACTCGGATCCCGGCAGCTGCCTTCTCTGTTGCAGCACCTGCCATCCGGAATGAGGGTCCCCCTAAAATTCAAGTGGTTCTCACTCTGATGGGGTTTCAAAGGCTCTAAGACCCAACTCTTCTTCCAGGTCTTTGAAGAGGATAATCAATGCCCCTTCCTCCTTTTTATTCCTTGTCTTTTTCCTTCCTTCCCTTCTGTGCCTACCTCCCTGCCTCTTCTCTTCCTTCCTTCCTTCCATGCCTGCCTCTCTTCCTCTTTCCTTCCTTCTGTGCCTGCCTCCCTGCTTCCTTCCTTCCTTCCTTCCTTCCTTCCTTCCTTCCTTCCTTCCTTCCTTCCTTCCTTCCTTCCCTCTTTCCTTTCCTTTCCTTTCCTTTCCTTTCCTTTCCTTCCCTTCCCTTCCCTTCCCTTCATCTCACCTTCCTTCCTCCCACTTTCCTTCCCTCCCTCCCTTTCTTGCTGACTGGAAAGCTCTTATAGACTTTTTGCATAAAACAAAAAAAAGAACTTTTGATTTGTGGTTTTGATGACAAGAAACCATTAGAAAATACAATCATTAGGTAATAGGAAAAGGAGAGCTTTTTTTTGTAACCGCAGAGTAAAAGGTAATTTTGTAATTGTACCGCATTTCTATTTGCGGCAAAGGAACCTGAAAGCTTCTTCTATTTCTTTTTATCTTTTCTTTTTGCATTTGTCTTTTTTTCCTCTTTCTTCCTTTCTTTACTTTGTATTAATTTTTGTTACTTTTTATCTTTTTATAGAACTTTTATACAAATGTATATGGAAATTTCTCCTGAACAAAACGTCACTACTTTTGGTAACAATTATGAAAGAGCAGAAGTGTCACAATGCAGCACCCTTTAAAAATAATCTTTCTGTGCCCAATTCCGGCATGACTTTACATTCTCGTTTTCCTATGTACACATACGTTGCCTCCTACCTGACAGCATCCAGTCTCTTGTTCTGTCGAATAAGTTCTATGAACTCCTGAATCCTTAGGCTGAATTCCAGACAACTCTAAATTAAAAAGGAAACAAATCTTAAGACATGCCATGGCAAGATTTAGACACTCGATCTGTAATTTTATCTATTTTTATTTGGGTAACTTACCTCAAAAGCAATAGAACCTCTGAATATATTTAGAACCAATATAAAAGTTAATGCCAATTACATTTACTTATGCAATTTGATATGCTACTTCATAACCAAATCCTTTATTTAAAAAAAAAATACGTCCACATTGAGTTTTGTTTTAAAACAATATTACAAGGTTCTATTTTCACACATTTGTTCAACTGTTTTGTTCAGTTTCCATCAGAAATGTTAAAAAGATATATACATTCAATGAATAATTATCTCAGAAGCCTCTTCAAAAATTACTTTTAAGCTATTCCTAATGCTGTTTGTTACATTATTTAAAAAAAAATCCCAATTCATCTTTTAAGAAAGTCAAGAACATTTGACGACTTAGCAAAACTCAAACAGTGAGACTGAATGGATGAGGATGATCAGCTCAGCTATTTGAAACAGTCACTTCAAATTACCAATTTCCTTAACATTGATCCCTTTACAACTTTAAATAAGATGCCAGATATTCGACCCAGATATAGGCGGTCCTCACTTACTGACCGTTCTTTCATTAACCAAAGTTATGATGGCGGTGCTGAACGTGTGGTACTTAGGGCCAGTCCTCAAAGTTCCGGCCGTCGCAGTGCCCATGCGAACATGTGATCAAAATCTGGGCACTTAGCAACTGGCTCACCTTACGCGGCACGTAGGAAATTAGTTATTGCAGTGCCTACACGCAGTTGCATTATGTTCTTGTAAAGCAGGTTTTGCCACTCACATGACTTAGAACTCGTGGACTTTGGTGGTGGAGAGAGAGAGAGAGAGCCATGAATCAAGGCTCACTCTGTCTGGATCTCACCTCTGCCCTCCATTTCCTAAGGAGCCAAAGCTTCAGCCTCTCTCGGCTTCAGCCTTCTTCCTCACAAAACCAATTTAATGGGGCCGCTGAGTGATGGATATCCACAGAGCAAATGAATAGTAAGGTTTGGCACTCCGTAAAGCTGGAAGGGGCACCTGGGAGGTCTTCTAGTCCAACCCTCTGCTCAAGCAGGAGACCCTATACAATTTGAGTCCTCCTCAACATACAACCAGAACTGAGCCCAAAACTTCTGTTCTTAAGCGAGACAGTCGTTCAGTGAACCTTGTCCTGTTTTATAACCTTTCTCGCCACAGTTGTTTTAAGGGAATTGCCGCAGTTGTTAAATTTGCAACATGGTTGTGAAGGGATTCTGGCTTCCCCCTGGACTTTGCCAGAAGGTCGCAGAAGGGGAATCACATGACTCCGGGACATTGCAACTGTCATAAATGTGAGTCGCTTGCCAAGGGTCTGAATTCTGAGCACGTGACCAGGAGCGTGCTGCATGGTTTGAAAAACGCTCGTAAATCATATTTTCAGTGTCGTTGTAACATTGGACGGTCACTAAATAAACCCTTGTAAGTCGAGGCCCACCTGCATTATGTTATTAACTTCCAGCTGAAGAATGTTATTTTCTTCAACAGAAAACACATTTATTGACAAAGTAATTATCCTACTATCTTCTCCGACTAAAGGCCTTACGTCGAACAGGTTGTCCATCTTCCTCTCTCGTATTCTTATACAATGTCCCTTGCATTTTCAAAATAAGCTCACACATTCCGTTTTCAAAAATATTTACTTTCCTCTTAGTTATAATTTAGTAAGCATAACCCACAAGTTAATAGCTTCACAATAATGAAAGTTCATTCACAATACTTTTGCTTGGGTGTCATATTTATGTCTCCTATTTTCTTTGTTATATAAAGCTTCTAAAACATACATCTTGATTGATACCTGTCATTTCCCCTCATTTAGCCACATTCAAGCACATGACCAACAAAACCAACATTCTCTGGCCATCTCAAAGACCGCATATACCTTCATTTTCCTGAGCCTAGACTTGTTATCATGACACCAAGCTAAACAAGTCATGGTTTCTTGTCTTTCCAAGGATTCTTCTACTTCTTTGGCAGTTAGGAACATCTCAATATTTACCAAGTCCTAGAAAAGCAGGAAAGCACAGTTATTGACCTGAGAATCTGTGCTGCTTACATTGATGGAAACATCACGAGAGGATCAAAGACTTTTTGTTCAGTGTGGAAATCAGAGAACCGATAAAGGAGAATATTTGTAGCTCAGGATTGAAATCAGAGTACGGCAAAGGGAGGAGGGCGTGTGGGAGAGGGAAGGATGCGGTGTCCTTCAAAGGTGGATTTGAAGCCAATCATGAATTGGCTAGAAATGTCAAGATGGAGATTTGGGTCACCTCATGAGTAAATGCCCCAACGTCTCCAAAGCTGTAACCTCAGGACATTTCACAGTTCTCACTTCCCAAGAGCGCAGGGGATTAAGGAAAGCTCCAATGTTGAACACTGGATTATTAAGTGTCATAATATTTGTTAATCTTCACAGATCAGTGGGCCTCAGACAGCTTTTTTAGACCTTGGGACGGCTTGCTAACGGAGACGGTCGATAAGACCTCTCAACCTGAACCAGATGGCTCCTGTAGCACTAAGAATAAACGGCCATGAAGAGGAACTCCTGCAATTTATAGTTGATTGCTTCCTGGCACATCCCAACTGCCTGGGGTTTAAGACTGGCTACAAACCTATAATCCTGATATTCCCAAGGAGCTAGTCCCTTTCCTTTCTAACAATAACAGCGCTGTTTTCAGCCGTGGGGTTATTTTTCCCCGCTCTCCTTCGCCCAGCCTCTTTACTCGTCCATCAGTCTTGAATGCCTGGGCCTTCTTTGAAGGATGGAAGAGACGGGGTCATTGTGCTCTCTGTGCATTTCATGGCAGAGGAGGACAGAGATATTTGAGGGGGACAAAATATGGGGGGGGGGGTATCTAAGAGATTGTGGAAACGTGATAAACGGAGCAAGATTGTTATGGGAGGAAATGGGGCCATTACAGAAAAGATTCCCAGGATCGGAGAAGGATAACATGAGGAAAAGACTCAGAGTAACTCTGCCTTAATTATATAGCTGTATGTTGAATCGGAGAATTGTTTGAACGGGCTTTCAAGATTTCTATGACAATACCCTGTTTGCTGATAAAGATCTTTCCAAAAATCCAAGGGGTTCCTGTTTCCTCAAGCTGCACTCCTCAAAAGGCTTGACAGACAAAAATTAAAAAGATATGGCCGTTTATTATTCCTGCGTTAAATAAAGGGGAAACAAAGAGCTCTGTGTTTTCTGATGAAGGCCGTCCATTAGGAGGAAATCCTAGATCGGTTCAGGCTGCAGTCATTTTAGAGCGGGGAATCCAAGTCAAGCGGTCTTTGTACAATTCCAACCAGCAAATGCATATATAACCCACTTAAGAGAGGGCATCCGGCTGCAGGGACTAAAATATTGCCTCTGCCTGCATTCTTTTAGCTCTAGTGACTAAGCCAAGATTATAAATTGCACATTAGAATTCCATTTGACTGAATAGTTTAAACATAACAGGAAATGAAGAGCTGTTTTCTGACTGCCCAGAATTAATTTGCCCGGGGCAAATGTTCTACTGCAAATGTTATTTGCTATTACATCTGTACAGAACATGGGGGGGGGGGGGGAACCCTGAACCCAAAACAGATCAACTTTCAAAGAAAAACTATGGTGTGTTAAAGGGAAAAAAAATTCCTTTATTCCACATATAGTCTGTGTGGAAGGGGATCTTCCAGTAAATCCACTTTGTACTAGTATTCTTAAATGATTATTTTGAGCTGTGGAAAACATTAGGACGAACCAATTAAGCAAGCTCAATCAGCGAGTAAAATTCACTGGACGGAAAAGAGTATGCCATTCCAAAAATAATACAAATACATTGATTCCAGCCAAACATCAAAATACGCTTCATGCGCAGGAAAACAAATTGTGCAGAAGGAATGTGAAACAACTTGTTAAAAGTTATCCGAGCACCACAGTGTACAAAAAATAAATAAATTAAAAAGGATTTCAAGATAGGCCAGCTATCACTTCCTGCCACCCCATCCTAGGGTATAGATGGGAATTCTGCATTTGCTGTTCAGTATAAAAACTTCCTTGAGCTTAGAAACCATTAAAAAAAAACCCTGAAAGGGATTCTTGCTACTTTCAGGCAGCATCTAATAGAGCTGGGGAAGGATAGCTCTTGTATGCCTGGTGGACTTCAACTCCCAGAATCCCGGAGCCAGCCATGGATGGCTGAGGAATTCTGGGAGTTGAAGTCCACAAGTCATAAAGGAGCAATGCATGATCCCCCACCCCTGTAACAGAGCTACATGACCACAACCGCCCGTCTTTGGAACCGAGTACCAACCTCAATGCCGCTCTGCCTGGCTAATTTCACAGCGGTGTTGTAATAGCCGCACCGCAGGAGATGCTCCACCATCATGCGGTCCATCCGTTTTTTCTTCCACATGTTGGCGGCCGCTGGCTGGTCGCTGCTGTGTTCTTTAAGATGCTCGATTCTGCGTTTGCATAGTTTCGCGCTCTCGTCTTCGGCCTGGATCGACTCCACGGCCTGCACGAGGAAAAGCATCATTCAGTCCGATCTGAACGCAGAACTTTCTGCTCCAGACCCAAAGCCCAAAGTCAGGTATGCTTGCAAAGTGAAGGGAGCGATGTGCGTTTGTACACCGAATGACCTGTATAAAATCTAGCCTAGGCTGAGAAGTGCTATATAGTTAAGAGAAACTATATAGTCCAGTGATTCTCAACCTTGCCAACTTTAAGATAAGTGGACTTTGACTCCCAGAATTTCCCAGCCAGCATGGCGGCCTGGGGAATTCTGGGAGTTGCGGTCCTACTCATCTTAACGTTTCCATGGTTGAGACACACTGCTAAATTGAACAACATCCCGGCCGTTTCTGTCTTCATTATGTGAACAATTATTTGTACATATGCTTGCAGCAGTGAAGGCATTGGAAAAATCAATTGCTCTGCACCTGAGGCGCAAACATTTCGTAGGGAAGCTAAGAATTCTAGCCTAATGCAGATTACTCGAGTGATCAATAGCTTTCAACTGAGCTCATTTGCTCTCTTATTCCCTCAGTCGCAGAACGCTCGCTGGGCCTCTGTGCAGGAGAAAAACAATTACACCCTTCCCCATCTCACACCACTTTACTGAAATCTGTTGTTGGTCGGATAATCCAGTATGGCATGTTCATGGGTTTCAAAGAAACCTTCTTTTCTGCGTTAAAGCGAGCATAGAAAGGGTGAGGAACTTTCTGGCTGATGAAAGATACATATAAATCCACACTTATTTTCACCGTTAAGTCATTAAAAAGTGCATTTTAATCTTCTAGAAAAGCAAAATAATCCTGTGATTTCAAATCACTTTTGCTTCTATCACTAAAAGATATTTGTAGCTCAGGGTTGACATGAGGGGTCCTTGGTGCTCTCTGAGCTTGCCTGTTTTCTTGCACACGTTTCATTACCCAACTAGGTAACATCATCAGTGCTGGTAAGGATGCTGTTTGCTGACAGGTTATAAATTGACAACAAATATTACTCTTTACTAGCACTGATGATGCTACCTAGGTGGGTAATGAAACATCTGCAAGAAAACAAGCAAGCTCAGAGAGCACCAAAGGACCCCTCGCTTCTATCACTGGAAGTTTTCAAAGATTGGACAACCGTTTGCCTGGGATGGAAGAAGGTCTCCTGCCTTGGGCAGGGGTTGGACTAGAAGACCTCCAAGGTCCCTTTCAGCCCCAGGATTCTGTGATTTCTCTAGGAAATTCAAAATGGTTTAATTTTTCTTCTTTTTCGACATGGCCTTTCCAAGGGCTGGGCTATTCTTCAGATCCGAAGACAAAAGAAATAAGGGACTCTGATAAAACCTTAAAGTAGCTTAGGATCACATAGTAACTACAAATCCCAGGAAAACACATCTTTGAGTATGAGCCCCCCCCCCCAGCAAACACCACACTTCCTGAAAGCATCCAAGAGGCTCTGCAAATGCCCTGTTTTTCAGACTCAAGGTGCATGATTAATGCCAGTCTAGATTAGTCCCAGAGGAATGTCCAAGCATTCCCCTAGTGCGGAAGATCTCTCCAGCAGGAATTCTTTTGCTATTCTAGGCAGTGCCAATACACAGCGATTCGTTATAAAAATAAAACAATGTTGAAATTATATAAATACCCTGAACTGCAAAGAGTGTCACTGCAGATCTTGCAAGGTTTTGCTTACTCTTAAAATGCTTTTTAAGGTTTTTTTCTTTTTTAAAAAACCTGTAAACTCAGGGACCTTCGCAGACATGAAACCTCTGATCTCAAACAAGAACAAGCACTTTGCAAATCGCTCGATTCTTATTACTAAAAAGTGAACTCTGATTCCTGTTAGTTGAAAGGCTGGATTCCTTCACTGAGCAGTCCCCAAGATGATGTGCAGTTGTGTCCAAACCAATGAGTCTTCTCCTCTTGGAAAGTAAAAACATAATAAACTCCCAGATGAAAACAGAACTGGAAACGTCAAAAAGCCCCAAGCAATGCAATGAGGCAGGAGAACGTTACCTTTCGTTTCAGTACGCTGAGTTTTTCAACCACCCCGTCCAGGAGACTGACCACCGAATCCACCGCTGGACAGCTGCTCAGGGTCTTCTCCAGCTCTGCCACCACCATGGTTACGTGACTGGTTTCCCGATCAATGTTTTTCTGAGCAGCCCGGAACCGTTTGTTCAACGTTTCGTAAGGTACCTTCAAAAACAAACCACCTTTTGTTGTTTATAGAAAACACTTCTCTCTGAGGCTTGGTTTGTTATCTTTAACGGACAATTGAGATTCCACTGACTTATTTAAAGCATTAATACATACCACTTTCCAGTAGAAACAGCTTAAGAGTTATCAAGTTACTTGTAATTATCTTCACACTCACCCAGATACTAGATCTCCGTTTATGTTGGAAAGAGTAAAGATTATAGAGGGACTTGGCACTGGCACCTGTGTTCTAGTTATTCCAGTTATTATCTGAAATTGGCAGATAATAGAAAATAAGAAAACTAACCGACTGCTTATCTATCTACAGCCTCACTGGCTTAAAACGCTTATCAAAATAGCCAACCAGGTTTATGTCACTGGGAAGGTGGGGGAATAAGTAGCAACAGCCCCCCTCCCCCAGGTACTCAATGAATGTATGTTTTTATATAAACAGTATTTTTGAAGATATAAGGAAAAAGCGAGTCATGTTTTCCCACAAGTCTGTGAACTGAAACAGAATACTCTTACTATCCATTTAATGAATGCCCTGGGTAAATCAAACACACACACACAAAAAACCACCCCTCCTTCACATACCAAAATACAACCAACTGGCAACACCTGCTGCCAGAATCCTTTCTCCCAGGATAAAAAAAAAAATAATAATCACACATCAGAATTTTAAAGTTTATCTAACTTGGCATCACAATGGGATGATATTACATCAAGGCAGAGGCATCAAGGCTCAGACACATTCTTGAACGTTTGATGGAAGGGAAGCACAACTGCACTGAATTGTACGTCATTGTTTCATATTAAGCTTGATCAAAGATCCAGTTAGATCAGAAGACACAACAGAACTACAGAACTTCTGCAAAATGTTTGTCAGTTGGGCATATAATCCAGATATTATTGTTAACCAGTTTGTTTACACATACATTTACCTATATAAAATCACAGATCTGACTTACTGGAGGTGAATAAAGCAAGGCAACTATTTAAAAACCTAACCCATGTATGTATGAAAAAGCCCTATGGTATCCATAAGCTTGCTTATAGTCAGATTAACTCTTGAGGTCAAAGTAAGCATCTTGCTTCTGGTGTATGTATGTAGGCATTTGTCTCTCTCTCTCTCTATATATGTGTGTGTGTGTGTAATTATATATATACTCTCTCACACACACACACCCCTGCTAAATATAAATTGACGTTTCCAGAGATACTGATAGCTTTCCATTACCCTTTATAATGGTGTAATGCAGCATAACATTTGATTATTTTAACACACTTTGTATTATCCCTTAAGAGTACCCTAGAATATATGTCATCCAGAGACCTCACACTAAATGAACTGAAGGAACTTTAATCTGTGTCCTTTTCTATGCACTTCAGAGAAACCATTCAGTATTTAGAGATGTTTCAAATATTTGGGATTCCATCGCACAAATCACAAGAATCGTATTTCACTGTCAGCTGCATTAAAATTGAAATAGGGAGAAGACTCTTATGTAACTTGTGTGATTTTTTAAAAAAAGCAAATCTATTTTAACCTGCTTATTTTCTACTGATACTTGAATTTTGTTTACTGTAATATATTAATACTGGGAGCCATTTTGAGTGTTTTGTTTCTTTTAGAAAATGAAGACTCAAAGTGTAATAGCTACCAATAGTCATTCAGAAATAAGTCCCATTTTTTCTTTTTTATATTATCCAATTTCTAGGCAGTTCTTATGTGCGGAATTCGTAGAGTAACATATCACAAAATCAAAAGGTAAATATAGCCACTAGAAAGCCAACAAAATGTATGACAACCACATTTATTTATTCCTGGGTTTCTGAGTACAGTGAGATGTTTACAGAATGGCTGATTGCATGCCTAAATAAAGGTAGCCTAAAGAAAATTAATTTTGTATAAACAGGAATGTTACTATAATTAAGAAAAAACAAACAAAGAGGTTTCCGTAGTTTGTTATTTCCTTAACCTCATATTCTCATCCCAAAGACCACAATAATTAGAAACTGGTAATTTCTGATTGTAAATATTCTTCACACCCACAAATCGTTTTAAGAAAAATATTAAAGACACTTATTATCTGCATTCAATATTCTGAAAATCAGTCGCTGCTGGAGTTATGAATAATAATGATCAAGATCTTTAAAAATCTATTAACATTTCTATTCCTACTGTGTGGAGTAAATAGGCTATGCAGGATTGTGAAAAATGAAAGGGGAAGCATAGACTTTAGTAGGGGAAAAATCAGCTTTTTTCAATTACTTGTTTATATGAATACAAAAAAAAGTTACAATTTCTTTGGCATATTTTACTTGATAACATTAATCCTTCCCAGCTGTATTATGAATTTGTATGGTGGTTTGAGCTGTCTTTGCTTGGGGAGGCAGAAACTAGTCCTGCCCCTGCAGAATTTGATTAGTTCAACGTGGTTCCTGTTATTTCAAGAGGCAAATCAGCAGGAATTGAGATAAGTCATCTCTCCCTCTCCCCCCACCCATCGAACACTGTTGCTGCCCAAACTCCACTGCCTTCCATATCCCACCCCCTTCTAAGGGTGGGCTTTTTACTCACTCAGAAGGCAGATATACCTGAATGGCCATATGATGAAAAGGAGCCCAAATACAACATGATTTATAATAATATGTTGATGTTTTTTTAATCATTCATTCTTTTCTCATCTCCCTGCTTTCGGGCCTTTTTATTAATAACAATTCCATTTTTTAATCAACTGAAGCTCAACTCCTTAGAACCCTAAAGTTTGCATCTATGGTTGGTTGGTAGCCAATATACCATTCTGCCTAAAGAGCAAGGAAAAAAAATGTTTTAGATCCATACATCTTGAACATTAGTACTGTAGGTGACTGCCGTGCAACTCCAGACAGGTTTAGAGGGCTTCTAAAGACATTTAAATCTTATGCATGGCTTTTGGGTAGGGCCTCCAACTGTAAAATGTCCCTTGAAAGATAGGACCATCACAAGCTGTTAATTCCGCAGACTGTTTTGTGGATCCTGAAGCCATCAAACATACTTATCATTAAAATCAGCCTTGGAAGGTGAAGGTTATTGGACTGCAGAAATTCCATCATTATCATGTGAATTATCGGCTTCAGAAACGTGCATCAGGGAACTACGGCTCTGACCCTCAGCAGAGGCACTAATAGTTTCCAGAGTAGTAATTTCAGAGCCTCAAGGCACTCGCTCAACGGAGGAGTGATTCCCAGGTGAATTGGGGCACCTGGGATTTAGAGGGGCAGGCATGCTGATCACAGGTTTCCTTTCCATAAAAACACGAAGGAAATGCCAAAAAGAGCTCTTCAAGAGCAGGCACCACCCTATCAATCTTGGTCTACAATTTCATCCGATCTGAAAAATGAGGTGGCGGGGGGGCACTGGAATTCCACTCTGG
>JANHJO010005619.1:47701-58058 GCA_032468235.1 Pseudoxyrhopus heterurus | reverse complement strand
ACCGCTTAGAGAGGGTTGCAAGCCCTGATAGGTGGTATATAAATACAGTGCTATTGCTATTGCTATTGCTATTTCACCAGCCCAAATACCTCAGCATTTTCCAAAAAATCTTGGCGATGCCGGATTGGCTACACATGGGTGGGCTATGGGGAGGACAGCGAGGGGAAACCAGGGGGTTGGTTTTGCATTGGTACACGGGAATTTTAGATTCTGCTTGACTTTACTGCAATCAGCATCTCTTAGTTATTCACTTCAACCGAATGGAGTCTTCTCTAGGAGATCAGACTGAGGCAGGTCTGACAGTATGGTTGTAGTGTTCTTATGTTTTTATTTTTGGGTTTTTTTTTTCTCTGTGAACTTCCAAGAATTGTCTTAATTGCAGTGGCATAGAAATATGTCTAGCTTTTAATAATACAATACAACAATATAATGTTTAGTGTGTTTCATTACTATAAAATAATATATTAAATAAACAAACCAACAAATAAATACATGAACTGGTCCTACACCATGGAGGGATTTTGACCTTAGTGCAAGAAAGTTTATAAACAATTGCCAACTCTAGTCAATGATATTTGGTGTTAAACAGAATTTGGGAAAGAGAATGAGAAGGGGTGCCAGTGTATCTCAGCTCAGCATTTCTCCTTTGGAAGCGTTCACGATTTAATTGGAGAGCTTCAACGTAAAGTGGTTTCAGTTGAATCTCCAAATGGAATCAGTTTGCTGAGTCAAATTGGGGAAATCAAATTGAATTGTTGACTTAAGCAAGGGCTCCTGAGTTAATTTGACAATCAGTTATGCACATTGATCTAGAAAATTGAATCAATCCTGTTTAGTGCTCTGAATGGAAATATTGAATCAACTTGATTTTCAGAATTGGTTTGAATTCCTGAATCAAAATTAATGATTCTGATTGGGGTTGATCTGCACAACTTTATCCTTTTTTTCAAACTTCAGCTTCACCAGCAAACACAGCCCACAGCTGGATGCAGAAACTGTTATGGAAATGATACTTTGATTCCCCCAGAGTGAAGAGCCTCCTAGAATAATGTAGTCTTCCATGACCAGAAAGCCTTTTATGTGCATTTTCAGACAATGCAGAAGATGCACTTTTCGCCTGATCCTCCTCACCTCCCATCTCCAAAAGCTCATCATTCTCTGATTGCAGACGACATTAAAGAGTTTTCACTCCAAAAGAAGTTAATTAAGCTTTTGCTGTTCGTCCTTCAAATGACAATGTGCCAAGAAGGACCAATTATATGAAATATACCTGCAGCCCATTTTGAAATCTTTCATAATATAGGAGGTATTTAAAATGCCAGCACGGTCAACAATAGCAACACAAATAGGATGTTAAAACAGACAGGAAAAGCAGCTGCTCCACACCAAAGGTTGTTCACTCTTGTTATGCACTATCTATGAATAAATCAATCTCCTAGCTTTATACTGTCATCTGTATCGTTTTTTCCCCAAAATTGTTAGCTGCCTTAGTGCCCGTAGGTAGAAAAATAGAATATCAATCATAAAAATATATAAATGAGCACTTAGGAATCTGGAGATACCTTCATTTCATCAATCTTTTATATATCCATGACATTCAAAGACACACACACACAGACACACACACAAACACACACATCTGTCCACAGAGAGGACCTACCTCTTGTTTTCCATAGCCCTTTCAGCAACCCCTTTCTGTTATCTTATGTCATTATTGTACTTCTTAGAGCACCCAAATTACCAGTTTTAATTGTGGAGCATATTTTGTTCCTTTTTTTTAAGCAGTCACTGTAAGAGTTGTGTTCAGGTGCATCTAATTAACAGGTGGTTGTATTGACAGCAACAAGGACTCTGTCCACACCATCAGATCCATTATCAGATCTTTATTGTTGATCTTGATAATACAATAATCTCACCAAACTGGCTACAGATTGACTACATTCCCTTGGGAATCAGAAGATAAGGCTTCACTAGACTGGTTTATGATGTTTCCTCCTGAGGGGCAACTCCATACTGCCAAACCTCTTAACATTCCCTTCCCCTTTATCCAATGATTCCACCACAATTCCTATCCATTGTGTATTCTTTTTAATGTTTCTTTGGATAGAGATGGTTTTTCTGTTCTGTATTTATTATTCCTCTGTTGGGGCTAGGTCGGACAAAGACTCCTTCTACAAAGACTGTGGTAGCGTTTCTTTCATCGAAGCAGAGGGGAGAGACAATCAGGACATCCTCTGTTAAATTGCAAACAAATGCACAGTTAATCCAGATGTAAATATCCCTCTTCGGAATCCTCTATTGCTTTAATTTCATCCTGGCATTGCAGTCCCCACTTTGCAAGGGTCTCAAAGATTCTTCACCAGGCTGTGGGACAATCAGAAGAACAAGTTCATTTCTCTTTGCAAGATGAGATGTAATTTCACTGACAGCTTCATCCCGACAAATCCGTAGTCTTAATTTGGGATTTCAGTTAAAATGTAATTGAACTTGTCTGTTGCTATAGAAAGAACCCTTTTGTGCCATCTTTTCTCCCCAAAGCAGAATAGCAGAGGAAAATGTACCTGGGAACTGTAATCACAAGGAAAAACATGGAAGAGGAAATTCTTGGATGGAAGAGAGGAGATCAGCTATGGAGCAGTGGTACTCTGGCTCTCCCAGAAACCCAGACTCCTAACATGCCAGGACTGTGGTCTGAATAATTGAAGAAGACAGAAAGAAGCCCTTGAAAGGAGATGGCTAAAAAGAGTTGCTCTGAATGAATGGAATTCGTCCCGTCCAGTTCAACTCTATCTGACTTCCTTCTTTGATGAACTTCTCTACTGAAATACTCAGTTGCCATCACTCTCCTGATGTCAACCCTCCAAGGTAGACCAAAGTTGGAAATCAAAGACATGTAAGCTAAAGCTATTTTTATTATTAATTCATTTATAGCCCATTCTTATTGTTTTTTATAAATAGCTCAAGGCAGTGAGAATACTACAGTGAACACAATATTCCTTCCTCCTCCTATTTTCCCCACAACCACCACCCTGTGAGGTGGGTTGGGCATAGAGAGAATGGTTGGCTGAAAGTCACCCAGCTGCCTTTCATGCCTAAGGCAGGACTAGAACTCACAGCCTTCCAGTAATTGGCCCAAGTCAACCAGCCAGTTTTCATGCCTAAGGCAGGGCTAGAACTCACAGCCTTCCAGTAATTGGCCTAAGTCAACCAGCCGGTTTTCATGCCTAAGGCAGGGCTAGAACTCACTGTCTTCTGATAAATGGCCTAAAGTCACCCAGTCAGCTTTCTTGTCGAAAGTGGATCTAGAATACAGCCTTCTTGTTCAGCACTTTAACTAATACAGCAAACTGGCTGTCAACTGTCACACTCAGTACATGCAGCAAATAAAGACTCCTGGCCCATTCTTTGTTTCCAAGTGTATAATTTAATGTGCAGATTTGGATACAGAAGTAGTGAAGCCATTTCTAATGGTTTCACGTGCAAACAGCAGAGTTAAAAGTTCCCCTTTTTTTCCTGGCCCTCCTATTGTCACTTTACTCCATCTGATCAATGATGTTCAGTTTGTTTGGGGAACAGACTCTGGTGAACTTTCCCAGCCAGTAAGCTTGGAATGGTGGTATGTGTCTCTGCAGTCTGTGTTCTTGCATTCCATTACTCATAACCTGTCCCCGTTGTTTCTTGACTGGCTGTGAGCTGGGTTTGCGAATTGAGCCATGACACTGGCTTATAAAGTTTCTAGTAACACAATCTTGCAAGTCTAAATTCACATCCCTTTCCCTCCCTCCATCTTCATAAAAACTAGGGAGGGGCTTGTCTGAGATCCTTTTTCAAACTGTATTTTTGCCTGGGACTCAGATTTCTATTTGACTATTGCGTTGATTGTGTCTCTTCCTCTTTTTCTAGATCCTCTTTAACATGCCTATTACATGTTAACTCCTGTTGAAACCAGGCGATGATAGGCTGACTGATAAACAGCCTGTAAGCTCCATTAACCCTATCCAGCAAAAAGTCTCCTTCATGGTGCAGAAGAGAAGGATCACCTGGTGTCCTCCTTTCCATCTTTATTCTGCTGCCATAATATACATAAAAGAATTATAAAAAAAAATAAGCAAAGGTTGCTCCCTTTGGGATTGCCTGTATTAATTACACATACAACTCTTCCAAGTAGCTTTATAAAGTTCTGCCTCCTTTTGATAAATATGCACAGACAGATAATATACATTCTTGCCTGTTACTCATATTTTACACTCTCCTTGCTTTTCCCTGCCTTTTATCCCCTTTTGCCAGTTAACTGGTTTTGATATTGGCTGATGTTTAATAAATGAACATCAAGCTATATTTTTTTGCTAGCTCCACTGAGTGGTGTAGGCTTGCTTTGATCTGGATCTGGGAATTGACCAGGAGTGTGCTTGGTGCAACTAAACTGGAAATAACCCACAATCATTTTCCAATGCAGCCAATGTATTTTTCTTCTCCACTGTAACTAGCAAGATTCAACCAATCCCTGATTTCACCAAGGAGGGTTAGAGCAGATTTTGGTTGGAAACCTCCAGTGGAGTTGTTGGCTAATTTGGGGCAGACTTGGTAGTATTCAGCAGCCACCTAGGATCTTGGGGAAAATGTTTGTCTGCCTACATATCCAGTTGCAGCTGGAACAAAAGAGAGAAACCCAAAAGCTCACAAGCTGAAAATGGAACTGGAATGTATTTAAGAAGATCTATAGTGTCATTTGGTCAAAACCCATGTGTCAGCGATGGCTTACTAGGGTCAGAAAGGTTCCAGTTAAGTAATTCTGGCATACTTTTCACAGCACAAATTGGCTGCAGTGCTGTCATGCATCTTCAAAACAAGACGATAAGGTAACTATCGAAAAGGATGGTGTTAACATCATTCAGTGAGTTCACACATTTAAGGGCTAGAAGGCTAAATGATCTCTCCCTGTTTTATCAGAATTGCCTTCTGGAATGGGCCAAGTGGTAGGGATCTCTATCAAAGACCAAAATGGGAAGGGAGCCAGGATAACTGCAGACGTGCCTTTTCACAGGGGCACCCAGAAAGGGGGCAGGGTGAAAAAAAAATCAAGACAGCAGCCACAACTGTGTGATTGAAGACCTGCACCCTTTATATAAATAGCAATAGCACTGTATTTATATACTGCCTATCAGGGCTTGCAACCCTCTCTAAGAAGTTTACAATGTCAGCCTATTTGCCCCCAGCAATCTGGGTTCTCATTTTACTGACCTCAGAAGGATGGAAGGCTGAGTCAACCTTGGAGCTGGTGGGATTCGATCAGCCAAACTGCTGATCTGCAGTACTCTGTTCTAACCACTTGAGCCACCAAAGCTCCTCTGGGAGTTAAAGTCTCGACATATCTATAGTATCTGTAGTATGTGAAAATGACGAAAAATGTTGCTATTTGACAATATAGAGGTATTTGCTATTTGACAATATAGAAATTTAGGCAAATGGCAGTGTCATCTTCTGTGGGGCACAGGCATGACTTCAATTACAGCCCATAAAGGCTAGTTTCAGGGGTGGGATTCAGCCGGTATGGACCAGTTTGGGTAATGAGTTGGCCCCGCCCCCGTCCTTGCGCTAGTCTGTCCTATATTTCCTTAGTTTGAAGCCCAGCTGATCGATGCGGCAACACGGATTGCCACACCTCAGCTGTTTTTACTCCCTGGGGCTGCAGTAGAAGGTAAGTTTTTGATCTCTTTTCAAACGCACCGCACATGCGGAGTACATGTTTGGCACGCACACTCACAAAGTGTGCGCTTACCGAACCGGTTGTTACACCAGTCGAATCCCACTACTGGCTAGTTTGGTTTGAGACTTTCTAGAAGAAGTTCTAATATTCTGTTTTGACGTAAGACAGTTTTCTAGATGCTTTGTTTTTAGCGATTGCCATATGCTCTTTTATATGTGAGATACTAATGGTTATAAGAGGGATCTCATGTTTATGAAAGATTGGAAAAGGGCTCTGATCTCTGAGGCAGACAGAGAAACAGACAGGCAGACGGGATGTTGGAAATCTTGACCTCAAAAAATCCAAATCAAAGGCGAACTTTAAGACATCTTTTTGGCTGCACTGAACAATTTTGTTCCATTTGTTTGCCAGGGAGGATTTAAAAAAAAAAAAAAGCTTCAGAAGAGCTGAAGAGAGGTAAAGACCTCTCTATTCTCATTTCCATTCTGCTGAACTTCCCATATCAGAATACCAGAAAAGTTGGAGTGGTCCAGAGGAGGCTTTTATCATACATCATTCTTATTCACCAAGGCTTCTGGGGACATGTGAGTCCTCACACACAGGGTTTCTTACTTTTTTCTTACTGGGAAAAAAATCGCATTGGAAGGGAAAGGCAGAATACTTGCTATATAACTTTTGGGCCAAAGACTTATTCTTTACTTGTACTAGTGCTGCCGGTTGAAGATCGCAGGACAGTAAAATTGTAATAGTAGATTTGTAGATGTTGATATGCATTGACAAAATCTAGACTTGTACATTTTAAATTTTATTTTGCCTGGCAAGACTTTGTAGCAGAGAGACAGTTGCAATTTGTACCTTTTTTTTTTAAATGTGAGGTTTCTGAATAACTTGAACAAATTTAGACACGATAATTGGATTTTCTTCGTTCTGCTGAATTTGCAACTGTTGTTTTGTCTCTCTCCTGTGTTAGTTTCACATTCCTGTGCAGCAACAATAAAAATAAATGTAAAAGTTGTTACATCGGAAGCTGAGTTTGAACGTTGGAATTAAAATGCAAATGAAAGCTCAGCTCCTGATGGCAAATCTGAAATTAGAGAGGTGGCAGAAAGCTATTTTAGCTTGCCCTTGATCTCTCCAGAAACAACAGAAATGCTTTCTAACCTTCTTGTAAAGTGGGGAATATGGCAAGAGGAACAAGCTGTTTTGAATCCCTGTTGTTATCCTGAAGGTAAAGAATAGAAATGAGACCCTGAATACTTTCCATTCATTCTATCCATCTGTGGCCTGATTTGAACCTATACAGTCAGATGTCAAAGGCTCCTGAATAAGTATATTGTGCAAAGGTTGGATTCCCACCCACCCCTTCCATTCTCAAAGAGTGCTTGCCAGGAAGTGGTGTTTTGAAAATTTGAGAAGAGTTTAATTGAAAAGATTAATCTTTTAATTTATCCCATTTATCCATAATATGGATCTTGATCGTCCTCTGGAAACTGCAATTGCTTTTCTAGAAGTCCTCCAGTGAAAAGTTGGAAGTCAATGGTCCATCACTGCAAGATTTTGGGACCAAGGAAAAATGCCCCATTCTGCAAAATGAACAGGTCCCTTGACGTGTTGGACTTTAATTCCTACCAGCTTCTAGCAAGCATGGCCAAGAAAAATGAAGACCTGGTGACTTATATCTACCCCAAAAGCAGCGCAGCCAGTTCTTACTATAGTTAACATAAAGTAATTAAAATAACACCTACTGACTTTTAGAAGTGCTTGCAGAGAAGTGCTTAATACAACTTACTAAGACCAAAGAAAAATGACTTAACACGCCATAGATGGTGCAAGTGTTTATATCAAATATGTAATGAGGAGAAATGCATTTCCAAATAGAACTATGAACATTTGGCTTGTCATGCTAATATCTACTATGACTTAGCAAATAGCTATCATTTTTATTATACATTTTTAACAAGCACTATACAATCTTCTAAATCTATAATTTTTTGATAAAAGAATTTCACTTTTTCTTCCACAATAAGTTATGAACAGCTAAATAATATTCAAGTCAAAAATATATCAACAATGGTTGATTGTGCAAGTCTCATAAAGGACAATATTCTACATCAAATTCATAAGTTCATAAAATCTATCAACTGCATTGTATTTGCCTTGCAACCGTTCAAGCATTTTCTTGCCTTCTGTTTTTCTATCTTTTGCTACTCGAGCTAAGTAGCCTAGATAATTTTTTTTTTCACATTTCTTCCGATGATATTTTTGAATTTACTGTAGGAGGTAGTAACACATGTTACTGTTGGTGTTCTTGCTTTCTGCTACATGTATTTCCATCACTCTGGACATTTCTGTCTACTTAAACTTCACCTTCTAGGAAAACCCATGGATAGAACATTCTCATTATGTCTCTCCTTGGGATTTAATTGAACTGTAGGAAGTCAGAAAAACTCAAACGTTTGGAGAGATCATACATAGACTTATATAACATTCCATAGTGCTTTCTGAGCAAACTGCTGAGCAGACTCTCTGAGCAGTTTACAATGTCAGCCTCTTGCCCCCAACAATCTGGGTCCTCATTTTATCTCCCTTGGAAGGATGGAAGGCTGAGTCAACCTTGAGTCCCATCAGGATTGAACTCCAGGCTGTGGGCAGAGTTTGCCTGTAATACTGAATTCTAACCAATGCACTACCAGAACTCCCTGGTTATTGTAAATATAAGTCAGGGGATTCATACAATCCCCTTGGCCACCTCATCTTTAAATATGAAAGAACTTGGCATGAGGATTTCACAAACATAATCCTCTCTTGGGGAGGAAAAAGCATGAAAAGCAATTCTCTTTTATCATACAGTAGAGAAAAAAAAGTAGGATAATCTTTCTGCATGGCACTAATGAAGATTATTAAATCCATTAGGCCACTCATCTGCCAAAAATATGTCCTTGTGTGAAAATATATGGGGTTGGGATGTATTGAGAAAGGAAAGTAGGAATGATTAGGCCATAGGTGGAATTTTGTTTCATTCAACTTGACCAGTTGATTTTCCATGGAAATCTATCGCTTAGCTCTGGTCAAACAGAATGATGGAATTCCTCCCATGGGCTTGGCGCATAGCTGCTCAAATATCTGCTGGTTATTTTTATGCAGAGCTGTTTTGGAGTGGCTGTAAGTTTTTAGAAATGTATTTTCCTCCAGTTATCTACAGGAAGAAGATTACATTGAATTATGTGAACTCCCGCACCAGAGTCATAAAAACTACAAGCACCTGTGTATTCTAATGGCACTCATGCAAAGGCTTTTCTCACTAAAATAAAGCCACGGAAAAACTGCCGCCTGATGTATCCTCAAGGGAGAGAAACAAATATCTGTCAAAGACAGCTTGTTTGTCAGGATTTGAACTATTGCTAAGCTGCCATTGTCTCAAAGAGCGCACGAGCAAGAGAAAAAGAAGACTTTTCAGGTGGACTAAAGAGACTATAAACTGAATTTATGATGATCTCCAGTGTATGTTCCTTACATTAAAAAAAAAAACCTCTCTTATGTGTGCATAATTCATTTCTTTTCTTCTCTTTTATATAGCTACAGGCATACTTACAATATATTGCATTCTCCTCAAAGAAATGGGGAGGGGGTGTCAGCCATGTAATAGGCAAGTTAAAAAAAAAACCTTTAGATCTTTGAAATACCAATGGCTCACACATGGTTGCAATATGTACATTTAGCATCTCCTGATTTGGAAGCCATGGGCAGAGATAGTCTTTCTTATCTGTGCATGAAAGCCTATTTTTGTTAATGTTGAGATGAATAGGCCAGTTAGCATGACCTTTGGTCCTGCTCTAGGCAAATGATTAGGAGCAGTGCACTCAGGCAAATCTCAACTTAGCTTAATAATACTTGAGTTATCGAAGGGCATGGCTTTCTTGGGCCACTAAAGGAAAATTAGAAGACTCAGATCAGATTGGACATTTGCAATAGTAGTCAAGAGGAGCTTGGCTCTGAAGCATGGAGTCCTTCATCGGATCTGCATTTCTTGCCACCAATAGAGCTCCTATTCCACAATAGTAATGTGGGAAAGGGCACTGAGGCCTATCTTCTTGTTATGGTGGCAAGCAGTCATCGTCCACAACAAAGCTTCATGGTAGTCCCCCATTCAGGGAGCATCTCTGATGGGGGTTGGTACGACCTAAACAGTCCATTTTTCATTTTGTAACTTTGCAATGAGGCCCACTAGAAATTGTATCGATACACAGAGAAAAGCAAAGAGACAACCATGATTTTTGAAGGTTGCCCATTATGGCTTGTATGAGTTCTAGTCCTGCCTCAGGCATGAAAGCCAGCTGGGTGACTTTGGGCCAGTCACTGTCTCAGCTAAATCCACCTCACAGGTTTATTGTTGTGGGGAAAATAGGAGTAGGAAAAATGATTAGCTATGTTTGCAGCCTTGAGTTATTTATGAAAATCTATATATATAAAAGAGAAGTCCGAAAAAAAGTTTGTTTGTTTGTGCTCTATACAAACGCGCAATTCTCCGTCAAATTTCTCCAAATTTGGCAAATACGTAGTTTTCCGTAGCGAAAAGGTCCCTGTCGGGGTCCCGAAGCCCAAAACACCCCAAAACACCCCAAAAAAAGCTTCCAAAGTGGGCACTTGCAC
>JANHJO010005618.1:340971-358935 GCA_032468235.1 Pseudoxyrhopus heterurus | reverse complement strand
CAAATCAGCTGATTTTCGGGGCTAAATTGATCCGCGCACAGCAGGCATCAATTTAGCCCCCAAAATTAGTATAAGCCAACTCGAGTATAAGCGCACATTATTGCTGATCGGCTTATATTCGGGTCAATAATTTTACCCGGTTTTTCTGGGTAAAATTAGGACCTCGAATTATACTCGAGTCGGCTTATACTCGAGTATATACGATAAGTACATCCAGGTACATGTTATTTTGTATGCAAAGAATGCCATATTGAAGACTGAGAATCCAAATTATTATGGAGCAAGCAGTTACAATTTTTACATCTGTACCTTAGTAGTAGAATGTTTATTAAATATGAGGAACTGGACACAGAAATTCCATGACAGAAGGCATACAAAAATTGGGATAAAGGTAAGGTATACTATGTGATCAATTATAAGGAGAAAATGACAAAAGAAGCAAAAATGGTTGCATATAAAAATTCTGCTCATACTATGGAAGTTTGAATTGGATATTGCAGCAGAAACATCAGAGTTAGTTGGATGCCATGGGAATTAAGTTGTGTGAATGGTGGAACAAGAAGCGTGTGGATAAAAAAAATAAATGGGTGCTGAATGAATGTGGATACAAAAGTGATGGTAAGTATGAAAGAGGTATGTTTAGGTGGTTTGTTCACAAAAAGAAGAAATGGGAAGTGAATCACAAAACAAATACATGAAGGAAGAGGTCAAGAAGAAGAAAGGAGACAATTAAAGTTGTGGTTGAAAAGAGTTGATTGATTTTTAGAAAGTGATAGGTGAGAACTTTAAAGAACAAAGATAGTTTATGAAGCAGCATATAGTTGATAGTAGAAGCAAGGATAGCTTGCAAAGTTAGGAAACTATGGAAAATATAAGGAATGGTGTTTCCGCCATTCCCAATATTTTCCATAGTTTCCTAGCCTTGCAAACTAGCATGCCAGCTAACATATTACCATAAGCCAGATGTTTCCTTTTCTTTTCTTATTTTACCCCTGTTGGTTTTTGGTTTATAATTTATTATTTCTTCTACATTCTTTTCATAATGTTGCTTATCCCAAAAGGGAAATGATGTATATATTTACGTATGTATGTATATGTATAATAAGAATTGTTTTGACTCTAAGGGTTGGGTTTTCTTTCCCTGATTGTATTGTATATATTTCTATAATTGAATGTATACTGTCATGAAATCCTTGGGAAGCAGTTTAGAATTTTCTAAAAATAAATAATAGAGAAATAAATGAAAAAAGCTCCATACAAGTTACCGCAACGTAAAGCCATGGTACAGATTTCATTCTAAAATAGTGCTAACAGTGTAATACTATAATACTGACAGAAATATTATTTTCCATATATCAACAAGATAATGCTCATGGTACCAAAACAGAAATAACTGTGATTTTAAAAAAGAACAAAATATATTTGTGTCTCAAGTTCAGTAGCTAAAGTTGAAGCCACCAAACTTATTTTGTAGGCAGAAATACCACTATGGACATCTATATCCTGTCTATTATCTCAAAAATGTTAAACATTGATGTAATTTTAAATTATTGTTTACATGTTTGCATTTTACAGGCAAATGGAAACTGGCACTTTACAAAGCAAAAAAAAAAAACCCTGGAAAATTGTATTTTATTCACAAAACTTCACCTGTATGTCACACAAGCACACATTTCCAAAATAAAAATGATAAACTGTTGCAAGGTTGAAATTAATCTGCCTCCAAAGATAACTTTGGGTATAGAGAGCATCTTTGAAGGACTGGTGTGGTAGCAGAAGACAATCTTCACATTTTGTCTATTTTAGGTATATTAAAAGTGGCAGTGCCCTATCTCTTCAAGAACTTGGATTTAGCCATTTTAGATAAATACCACTTAATCACCAGTCTTATTTTTGGAGAAAGTTTAAAGAGAGAATGGTACACTTTCCCTTGCATTGTACCCTAAAGGAAGCAGATATGGATATTTTTTTATTCAGATAGAAATTGCATTAGTCACACTGTTGGATGACCAGCAACTGGACTTGAAGGACGGGAATGTGCCTTCTCTTGTCACATCACTCAGCAGTATTCAAACTATTACTTGTGATATCTTCTTGGGATGCTAGCAAAGGTTTCTGTTCCTACCTAACTATGCACTTTCAATCAGTAGGGTATGTAGTAGGGATGACCCATTGGCCATTCGAGTGTGGATTGTTGCTGGTTCCTTTTTTTTCCTGTTTGCGGTTTAAAATTTAGATGAAGCCATTGAGTGAGTTCATCCACTAGTTTTAGAAAACATGCCCTTATTACATTAATGATACTCAGATTAACATTGCTATGCCAGGCCAGGAAAGTCTTCTTACGGATGTTCTGGCTCAATATCTACTATTGGGAGGCAATATAATAGGTTGAAGTTGAATCCCAACAAGATTGAGTTAATGTTTCTGTTCCAGTGATACCACAGATGGAATAGCACTTCCCCAAAGCAGCAGGTCCGTGACTTAGAGATTCTCCTAGACTTGTAGCTACTATATGAAGGCCATGCCTAGAAAAGGTTTTGCCCAACTTTGGTTGGTGAATCAATTGTTGGTTGGTGAATCAATTGCCGCCCTTCCCGGAGAAAAAGCTTCTGGCCATAATTATTCTTCCTTTTGTACCTTCCATACCTTCTATCTTACTTTTCTTGGGGATGCGATGGCTCAGCATTTAAAGACTCTGAGCTTGTCAAATGGAAAATTGACAGTTCAAGTGTAAGACCTGAGCATCCTGTGAAGGGTTGAGTTCCTGTTACTTGCCCCAGGTCCTGTCAATCTAGCAGTTCAAAAGCATGCAAATGTGAGTAGGCAAATAGGGGCCACTTCGGTGGGAAGGTAACAGTTTTCTGTGCACTTCGGGATATAGTCATGCTGACCACATGACCATGGAAATATTTTCAGACAATGCTGGCTCCCTCGGCTCAGAAACGAAAATGAGCACTGCCCCCTAGAGTCAGACACAACTGGAAAGAGGAAACCTTTATCTTTATTTTTTGTACTTTCCAGCAAGGTTGTGGCAATACACTCTACATCAATGGTCCCCAACCTTTCTGGTTTGATGGATTGGTGGTGGTGGGAGATGGGATGGTTCTGTGTGAGTGGCAGGCATGCGCATTAGCGCGTGCAACTCTATTTGTGTGAGCAGTAGATGCATGGGTGCTGTTCTCACAAATGGAGCTGTGAGCATAAGCATCTGTCGCAAATAGAGCTATGTGTGTGTGTTCGCCCACTGCTTTTATGATCCAGTTCCGAACAGGCTGTGGCCCAGGGATTGGGGGATCCTGCTCTACATGGTGCAGCATCTGAAGACTACTTGTAAACTGTAATTGGTCTAAAATGTAGAATCCATCTTTTCGACCAGCCTCTTGCTGGACATCTGGATGATGCTATGACTCCTAACCTCCAGGAACATATTGAAAACAAAATTTTTGAGAATGACATTTGTGGATTAACATTTTCTCATTGGATATGTATTTAAATTTGTTTTTATCTTATAACTGATATATTTGTAGATAAAATTGATCATATCAGTTTACTAAGTTATTTTAATGTTCTGATTTTAAAGACTTTACAAACCTTTTGGAAATAAAACAGTATAAAACTGTAGTAAAAAATTAAATATTTTGTGGGCAAAGAATGGGGAACTGGACCTGGTCCAGAGACCAATTCCATTCCCTACTTGCCTTGGTGGACTAGATAACAGTAGGAATCAATACTTAAGCAAGAAAAGGGCTGACATCATCTATAGAAGCACAGGTGCCAAATAAGGCAGGGACTTATCAATCAACAGTACATTTCGCCTTATTCCATAGACAGGTCCTGGATGGTTCATCCCTTGTGTGCATTTTTCTGCAGGAGAAGGCATGTGCCTGAAAGAACATTTTCATCCAAGTATTGGCAGCTCTTCTTTTGCCATATGGATAAAGGCTGCTTATGCAGGATGAAGTCAGCACTTCTAAGTTTGTCCTATTCTGAATGGCATTAGAAGGCAAAATCAAGGCAGGTAGTTGATGAAGAATGCCTACCAGATTGATTGTCCTAGGTCTTACCTCATGTTTTTCGCCTATATGAGAGGTAGAGCTCTGCTTGCTGGCATTCCAAATTCACCCACCTATCTCTTGTTACAGTTAGTAGAGAAAAATCATACGTTTTCAGATTTCCAGAGAGGGAAGTACCATGTTAGATGTGCCATCACAGACTTCTCTGTTCTATGGAGTTTTGAAAGCTAATGTTCCTAAGATAAAATTAGCCTTTCATTTTTTACTATGGCAACATATGAACTTATCAGTATTTGTGAAAATTAAACACAAAGGAGACACATCACCCTAATAAGACACCTTAAAATATATTCGATATGCTGCTATTAATTATATATTGTGAGGCAGCATTCATTTGGAGCCTTTGTCTGTTCGGTCAATAAGTCGTGTTTAAGCAGCACCAAAGGATTCATTGACACAATTGATTTCAGGGTCAATTGTGTCTCCTTTGAAGAAGTCCCTCAGGACAAATTTACATGATAACTCATCATGAATACTGAAAAGCCATTAGATACTTGCCTGTAATGAATGTGAATTACACATAGTTAGGACTACTGAACTCCCAAGGTACTGCTAGTATATGAGAAATATTTCATGAACTTAGGGACAAAAATTTTCCAGATGACAAAATATTGACAAATTTACAATTAGGACCAATTAAAAGTTTGCACATTATCACATTACCCACACTGAAACTGATACATTGATGTAAAACTATTCATGACTGCTTGGAGGAAAGTTTTGTCCTTAAGCTATCAACGCTGAAGTCCCTCAACAGAAGGCTCTCAGTATAAGAATAAGTATAAGAATAAGACTACTGCAGCTGTCAAATACACTAGTCTGTTTTGGGTTCAATACTGCTAGATTCAGTCTGCTATTAGTTTTTGACATTCTAGTTTACCCAAATCTAGTTTCAGTTCAGTATGGTGCCAATTACACTTATAGGATTGATTTATAAATTTTTACATGAGTCCTATAGTCTGAGAATGTCAAAAGGAAACTTTGAGGTTGGCTTGGATTCAGAGAGTTCCTTATAACGGAATACTTCTGTGTGTTGGAGGCAGGTTTCTTGCAGGATCAAGAGAACTCAGCAGGAAAATTGACCCTAATAGATAAGTGTTCTGTTGTTTGCATAAGTTCTTAGATAAAACATTGCAAGTGTCTCTCAGATGAGTACACAGAATGGCATTTGAAGGGGAGTGCATTGGCAGAAAAGAGATGAAGGTTTCCAAGGAAAACTTCACAAAAATTCATTATTCTGCTAATGAGAGGTTGCTTTCAGTCCAGCTGGTTACAAAGTGAGAAGGGGTTGGGAATTGTTTGTTTTCTTGTTTGTTTTTACAGGCAAATAAACTTTGCAGCTTATTTAGAAAATGACCTTGTAGTCTACAGGGGCAAAGATGCATGAATTTTGATGTAATTTTGAAATTTGACAAGTCAATGGATTTCCCAGGTTACATTTAATCTGAAAGGAAGAGTTTTTCTCTCTCAGTAATAGAAGCTGATTAGGAGTTTTGGATATGTGTATGTGTGTGTATGTGTATTTACTACCTACCTTTTTGTGTTGCGTGTAGTGACTTGTTTTAAATTCTGAATCATCTTCCTTTAAGGTAAACCTGACAATTCACATTATATACTTGCCTACATGTCTTTCTCTCAGGTTGCCTCGGCTGTTCAGAAAATAGACTACCAGTTCCTCATGCGAGCCTAATCTCAGTTTTCCAAATTAGTTTTGCCCAGTGATGACTACAAGTCCTCGACTTGTAACAGTTCGCTTTGTGACTGTTCAAAGTTCCAACGGCAGTGAAAAAAGTGACCTATGACCATTTTCCACACTTACGACTGTTGTAGCACCCCCATGCTCTGTGATTTACATTTGGATGCTTGACAACTAACTCTCTTTATGACGGTTGCACTGTCCTGGGGTCATATGATCATCTTTTGTGACCTTCTTTCAAGCAAAGTCAATGGGAAAGCCAGATTCACTTAACCATTTGAGTTACTAACTTAAACAACTGCAGTGATTCACTTAATTACTGGGGCAAGAAAGGTTGTAAAATGGAGCAAAACGCACTTAACAAATGTCTCACTTAGCAACAAAAACATTGGGCTCAATTGTGGTTGTAAGTCGAGGACTACCTGTATTACAATGAACAGATTTTATAAAGCATATGAACTAGAACTATCCTGCTTGGAGAATGGTTCTTTTTTCAGGTTATAATCTCATACTTTAAACATCACATTGTCTTGTCTCATGTATTTTCAATAAGCTTCCTTAAGTAAAGTTTTCTTTCTGAAGTCGGACTTTGTAAAAATAACACAAAACCAGGCATCAGTTGTTTCTATAGACTAAAATTACTCTCTTTGACACATGGTTTTACATCATTTTTATGAATGCATTTTTACTGTTGCATGGGTTCTAGTGCATTGTTTTAACTGTAAAATAATAAAAAATAATGCTTTAAAATATTGCTATCAAAATGTATTTATTTAATTCCTCAAATTTCTAGCCCATCGAATCTTCTGCATTGAAAGTAAAAATGTCTACAATATAACAAAAAATTAAAAAATACTATTGGATTTATATATAAATAATAATATAAATTAGTTGTCAATAACTAGTAGCACAAGTAAGTGATGTAGCCTGTTCATCTTTAAACAGGGTATATCTCTCCTTTAATCATGATAACATAATGTCCTCTTTAGTAGAATTACTTCATAAATGAAGTAATTAATAAATGAAGTAATGCAAGCTAATTTCTTTGAAGCCTATTAAATGGAATAGAATGTACTGCTGATGTAAAAATGAAACAAATATAATAAAAGGATCCTAAGTATAATTTTCAGAATAGCAGATAAAACTGGGGTTAAAAATGTTAATGGATTTTATGGGTTTCCTATCTGCAATCAAATTTCTGGTTTCCTGGTGCAAGTATGTAGCACTTTAAAATAAAAGCAGATGTCCTAAAAAAATTTAAATGAGAACAGGTTGGATGCTCTGCTGGCATAGTGATGCCACATGTTGCATTTGTTCTGAAACTGATATGCTAGAAATCATTGGAAAAATGGGCAGTAATGTGATTATTTTTTAAAAAAATGAAATATTCAGATGTGTGGGATGAATTCAACATGAATAACAATTTTGAATCCGAAAATACCATTGCCCTACAAAAAAAAACTTTTCTTTTTCGGTTTTAGCGGCAGTGGGTTTTGTTTTTTTCCTGATCTACCAATTCTTTTCCAACTTAATGAGCGAGCTTGTACTTTTGAATTTCTTTCAAAGAAGAAAATTTCAGAGTAGAATGTGACATTTCCTTATGTTAGGCAAACAGAATGTGTGAAAGTAATATTATGTCTAAACAATTCAAATGCCTCATCTTGTTCCTTGTACAATCTTTTCTTTAACAAAGTGTAGCCTTGCTTTGTTTTCTACCCTTCAATTAAATCACACAGAAGACCTTATAAGGACATTTCACCCCATGGGGTTTTCAGATTAAGAAGTGTCGGCAGACATGGAGGCTGCAGAGTGATGGAAAGTTGTGTAACTAACACTAGCAGCAATTCAGTAGCAGTTCCATCAATGAAAGAGGCTCAAAATTACCACCAAGAGAAAAATTGGAAAGAAATTCTCAAAAGAAAAGAACTTCCCTGAGAAAGAAGAACTAGATCACAGAAGCCTCTTTCCTGTTGGAAGGAAAGTGAAATATTGCAATTCAGATTTCAGCATAGCCCTGGAAATTAAATTGGTTCCATTCTTTTAGCTTTGTTTCAGCTATTGTTCACCCCTTTGTTGCCAGTGCAAACATGCTTGCATTTATCTTACACAAAACATACGTTAAATAATGTTGCCTGTGAATCTGTTTCCTCTTACAGAAATTTAAGTAATAACAAGATCAAAGAGATCCGTGAAGGCACTTTTGATGGGGCAGCGGGAGTGCAGGAACTGATGTTGACAGGGAATCAGCTGGAATCTGTGCACGGACGAATGTTTAGAGGTCTCACGGGACTCAAGACACTGTATGTATAAAGTCTGTTTGCTCTTTTAGATGTGGAAGAGAGAGAAGCAAAGGAACACTGCCTGTTGTGGCTGTACAATAACAGACGCAATGTCAGGAAAATGATTGGGAATGAAGTGGAAAGTTTTACATATCATCAGTTTCCCCAAATCAGTTGAATGGCTTATTAACATTGTTGTAATTATTTTCTAGGTTTAATTTCTTACAATCTTGAATATCACCTATTGCAGGGCTGTCAAACTCGTGGCCTGCGGGCCGGATGCGTCACGCGCTGGGCATGCCGACATCCGGTTTAGCAAAGAAGAAAAAAGTCACGATATGTCACATGACGCCACCGTGACAATGCAAGTTTGACACCCCTGACCTATTGGCACAAATTGCCCTTTTCTTCAGAAGTATTTTTTTTTTTAAACTCTGGATCAATTGCTCAATGCATTCAATAGAAATTAGCTTGGATTGATTAATTAACTAATTGGATTTTATGTGTCGGCTCATCAGACACTGTGATTTTCAGTGGCTGACAAAAAAGGAAAGAAAAAAAAAGTAGAAACCAACAAAACCAAACATAAAGCATATCATTAACATGAAGATTGCGTATTAAGAATAGTTCACATTCATATATGAATTGGGAGCATCTAGCTAAACTTGCTGATGTTGGAAAGCAAAAGAGAATTAGATCTATTTACTTGGAAAAGAGATCACCAGAAATCACAGGGCTGTAGGATAGATTGGGGAGTCAAAATACATTCCACAAGACAGCGGTGGATAATCACTTCCATACTGCTACTAAGAAAATCACTAAGAATGGATTTTCTTTTCTTTTTTATATGTGAGCTGGATCATAGGTAGATAACTTTTGTTGTTTTCAATCGCTTGATGATCATCTCTACACAGTATTAGAGAGAAAAATGGGAGCTTAAGTTCCACAGCAGTCAGAATACATACGTAGTAGTGCACATGAAATATTTTCTTCTGCAGACTCAATGAACTATGTAGGATAGGTTGAGAGAAACTTGAAGGGTTCATGTGTTTATTATTCTCAATTTAATAATTCCCGAATTATTCCTGAATCCTACCTTATATTTGAGTGAAAATAGAAGTCCCCACGTATTTCCAAGTCAATCTATTTTACTTTTTCCAGGAGATCTGGGTACACTGACCAATTCTTAAGCAGCCCATTCTTCTTTGGATCGCTTTGTTTCATAAAATAATTCTTTTTCCATGTTTTTCCCTGCTCTCTCCAACATCAATTCAGTAAGTTTAATTTTATGTTTGAATCTTTTCAGGATGCTCAGGAGCAACACGATCAGTTGTGTAAACAATGACACATTTACAGGACTGAGCTCAGTAAGGTTACTCTCTCTGTATGACAATCGCATTACCACAATAACTCCAGGAGCCTTCAATACTCTTGTTTCTTTATCTACGATGTAAGTCATCTGTTATCACTTAAGACCTTTCATTTACTTTATTGTCGCTGCTTTCATTTAATTGTGTGAACCCCCCCAAAATTGGAATAATCCTGGAGAATATTCCAGAGCTTCATGTATGTCGCCTTAATAATTTTCAAAGTAAAGGAAGATTTTATGAGCTATGAGGCCTACAGTAATAGGGAGAAGAAGTCTTTAAAGCACGGCAAGAAGCACTGTTTCTCATACTTGGCAACTTTGAGATGTGTGGACTTCAACTGTCAGAAATCCCTAACCAACATGAATTCTGGGAATTGAAGTCCATACATCTTAAAATTGTGAAGCTTGAAAAACTCTGTCAATGGAGATTCTCAGTCATCCAGGTCAAAGGTGAAAAAGCACCTTTCAGACATTTGAAAAACTCTGTTTTAAAGGATATCCTAGAAAAGACAATGTCCAAACTGGATGAGATGGTGAAGGCTTCATAGTTCAGGTATTATTAATTATTAGAGCTGTTGCATTTTGGGGTGGATAGTCTCTAGGGATTAAGATTAAGGATCCTGGTTTATAAAAGGATGAACAAATGCCCTCATTTCTATTTGTGAAGGTTTCTTTTTCAAAGATATCCAAAAGTATATTTGTTGTGTTTTGTTTCTTGTTTTCTTGTTGTTTATTTTCTTTGACTCCCCATCTTACTATAGGGTAGCTCTGGGCAGCTCACAGTTACATATACAGTTAAAACATAAAAAGACTTTAAAACCAAAGACATATGAAGAGGGTGGGGGCAGAGGTGGAATCTGTTATTATTCAATCAATCACTTTCATTGCACTGTTCCCCCAGTTGGGCTCCAATCCAACTGGCATAGCCACATTTTTAGGCCCTTATGAAAAAATAGGAGGGTTGGGGCCAACCTCACATCAGGTGACAAGATATTCCAGAAGGCAGGAGCAACAACAGAGAAGGTCCTACTCCTGGACCCCACCAGCTGGAATAATCAGGCTGATGGGACCTGTAGTATGCCTCCTCTGTTGGCACAAGTGGGATGGGCCACCCAATGGGATGAGATGGTCCCTCAAGTAAGTTATGATCATCACCATGTTCAACATTTCCACTTTCCTCTAGCAAATATAATGGGAATTATTGTTAGAATCCAGCAGGTGCTTATTCTAGTGGCTAGGATAATGTAAGCCTATTGTAAGAGCTTTGCACTTGGTATTTGGTGTGACTGAAAAAAGAGATATTCACTGAGGCCTGATCCTTGATAGATTGAGCAAAATTGTTTTATGGGACAAATCAGTTTTCCTGGCTCACAGCAATAGTATAAATGTTCCATTACAAGCATCATTTGAATTTTAATTTCATGACTCAGATCCTTCAGGCCTTTTACTAATCTGTCTACAACAGATCCAATGGCTTTTGTTCTGGTTTACTTTTTCTGTGTGTATTAAGAGTCTTTGAAGTGTTCTATTTGTATGCCTTATCATTCTTTACTTTAATTGCCACTTAAGTATTCTCACATTTCTTTCCAATTTTTAACTTGGCAAAACCTGTATTTATTTTCCCTGCCCTTCTAGACTTTTAAAGTTACTCCCTTCATTTGGGTTTTAGACAGACCTTGTATCCTGTGCCACAATAATTAAAAACAGCCAAGTAATTACAATCCCAACAATGACAGTTGCAGAAGAGAGAATAGACACCTTTAATCTTTTTTCCTGGTTTGGTTAAAATAAAGTAAAGTTGATAGTGATGGTTTGGTTTTGAGATATCCATGACATTTTTTTTCATGTCAAATCATATGCAAATATGTGTGTGTGCTTTATACCTTACTTATGAAGAGTCACTGAAAATTGTAGTGTGGACATGAATAATGTTAGGGTTTTTTTTTTCAAATTTAATCACAGATATAAATGCAAGCATGCCATTTGTACCAAAGAATTTTCATCCAGCTGGATTGCAATAGTTAACTTCTGTTTTGGGAGGGAGAGCTTTCCTTTCACCTCCAATATAATTACAATTAATTAGCTACTTTTCAGAAAACTTTATTTCTTTACTTCATGTGATATTTCTGTGACTATTACGAAAGAAATACTTGATCTACGTGCTTAGATACAGCAAGATTTTTTTTAATAATGCTACATCTTTGAGTTTTGCACAATAAAATGCATTATTGTCTGTTCCTTTAAATCATATTGGCTGTTAGATATTCCAGTAGCACGAAGATCAATAATTTTGCTCTGAAAACAGGTTTAGCTTTGCCTTAATATCAATAAATTTCAATAACTATTTATTTATATGCAGACCAAATTCCCAACTCAACTTAAGCTATTATTTTAACTGAAGTTATCTGTTTGAGGCTAGGGAGCAAATTGACTAAAATATATCATGTCATATTCATAATAAAGATACTGTAAGAGACAAAAATCTTGGTCTCTGTGGAAACAAATATTGTGTACCTTTTAAATGTGTACTCTTACTTATCTCTGTTATTCACTGAATTAATTGTAAAAATACCCAAAGCTAATATTTTAGAATTTTCTGCTAAACATTGCCTCTGAATAGCTGCAGGAGTCTGCCATTAATCTCTTGAGTTACAGCTGTTCTATTCTGAGCTGTAAGGATTTCATATCTTTAATGCTCTCAATGCAAGTTGCATATTTTTTGAATGACAATATGCCCTGCTTTCCAAACAATTGTGAGACTTGTTTGTTACAGCTATTTTTATAATAATACAGAGAGCTTGTTAATTTAAAAATTGACATATACAGATCATGGGTGAGGAAAACCAGCAGAGATAAGAATAACCATTCACTAATGAAGTATCCTGAGACAATTATTAATTTGCAGCAGCTAATTACTTTTCTTTAAACAAAACAATGTATAAAATAGGAACCAAGGAATAAATTGCTTTCTAGAATGATAAAACTTATTCTAATGTTGAAGTATGCAGTCTATGGTGACTCAAGGACATTTATTATGGTCTTGTCGCTATGTGACTTTTAATTTGTTAGGTGTTAAATACCATCATTTTATAAAAAAATTTCTTTTAAATTATAGTTCAATGTACAACATTTTATATGTCTAATACAGTGTAGCAATCATCTTCAATACTGAAGATGATTAAATTAAAATTTAATTTTGATTAAATTCCTCAAAGTTTATAAAATACAAATGAAAAAGAAAATAGTGGGAAAATGGGGAAGGGGAAAAAGGGGAGAGAAAACTAGGATAAAAAGGAAAAAAGCATTAACTTCTGACTCTTTAGTGCAATAGAATAAAAACAATAACATTACAATAACTATAACATTTTTATTTTTGCATACTTAATATACATTTTCCATTTCTATAACAACAAACTTGTGTAATCAACAAATCCGAAAATCAAAGTTTCATTTTTTTCTATCTTGAGAACAAAATCCAAATGTAATTTTTAAATAGAAACGAAGTTGGATGTGTTCGTTTCTTTGGTTAAAATTATTAATTTGGCCATCTCTGCTAATTCTATCATTTTCCCCCCAGCCATTCTTTCATTGTGGAATTAGTGTATCTTTTCATTTTTGTCCATAGAGCATTCTTACAGCTTTCAACCTATATAACATATATTGTATAAACTGCCATTTTTTCCCAAGTTCTTTCTGGTTTGATTTTTATATTTGTTTTGTTTTAAAATATGAATCTTATCCCAATGTTTCTTTGCTTTGTCATAGCCCATGAAAGATTATAAAAAGTTCCTTCTTTGCATTTATATTTCTGACATATATTTGAAACATCTTTATTCATCTTTAATAATTTGTTACGTGTTAAATACCATCATTTAAAAAAAAAAAATCTTTTAAGTTATAATTCAATGTACAATTTAAACCTTTCATCCACGTTTTCTCATTGTTCAAGCATTGTTCAAATATTACATTACACCCAACATTTTTACCCACCAGTAACCACCATCTACTGTATCTACTCCTGATGTCTGAAGGCTTGGAAGTTTCAGAGCTTAAGAAAGCTATTTTGCATGGTGCTGCTCTGTGTATAATGCAGGTTTACTGATCGTTTTATCTATTAGATCTTTATCCTACCTTTTCTGAAGAAGTTTTGAATGACACATAGTGTTCTTCATCTTGTTCTCTTTCCCTGACCCCAAGGTCTATGTAAAGATTAAGAACTGAATCTAAGTCTGAGATGTTGATAAAATCCAGGATTTGTGATATAAGCTATCTAGGTTCTAGATTCTGATAACAATTGCTTTCTGACATTAATATTTTTCTTAATAGTTAGTATATTGGATAAGCCTAGGTGTTTCCCTCTAACAATAATTTAGAAGATACCCACTCACCTAACCCCCATTTAAGCAGAAATGCAACTGACAGAGAAGAATCTTTCTCAGAAACAGTAACTACGAATAAAGGCAAATATATGTGTCTCAGGATAATGTTGCAAGATTGAATATGAGTCAGTCACCGGATCAGATATTTACCTGGTAAACCTAGTAGACCTCTGGTCCCAGTGACCAACCCAGATTCAATCTTACTACTATGCTACTATAAAAACAACTTAGGACAAATCAAATCCATACAAATACATCTTATTTATCATGTCTGATGTGTTTAGGCCTCTGACAGCTTCAAATTTCATTGCTTTCTCTTCTCTTTCAAATGGTTTGATTTGTCAAAGATCAAAGTCCAGTATATATATATATGCTGTTTGTTGTTTGAATCTAATATTTGCCACAGAATTATTCCCAGGTTATCCTTAAACTATATAGGTTTTAAAACTGGTGCACCAGCTTATGAAATAAACAGGGTGGTTTAAAAGGGTAATGTGTATGTTTTCTCCATGCAAGAATAAAACTGAGGTAAAATAAAATGTAGCACTTTCCTCGTCTCCAATTTTCATTTCAGTTGCTGTGATTAAACATTGAAAATTTCTAGAAATTTTCCAGACCTTAACATGACAAATTTGCAAGCATACTATTTACATTTCTGGCAGGTATGGTTAAAAAAAAAGTGTTGGTGACAGAGCATTCCTGTGACTGCCTTATATAACCATAAATATACATCCTCATGAAGTTATTTAGAAAAAAATATTTTCTCCCAACTAGTATTGTGAAAATATCAGTCTAAATACCCACATCACATTTATAAATATGGTAGAATGTCAGGGTACAAAAATGTTGGCAACAGCAATGAGCCTCTGGCTGATTTCCTTTCTCTTTACATCTCTACCTTGACTTTTTGTAAAAACTTGTGTGTGATTGATCAGTTTAGATTTTCATATACAAAGGCTGTGCTGTTTTAAAACGCTTTGTCTTGAATAATAGTCTATACCAAATAAATATTTATTTCACATGAAAAAACTGTTCCCACAATTTGCTGTTGGCAATTTTTTTTTTTTTATGTCTGCATTGCTGACATAATTCCAGCAAAATAGTTACTTGTCTTGGTGGCAGAAACCTCACTTGTTTTTGAAGGTTAATACTTTCCATTGATTTATAAAGTTTATCCCAAGTCTATTTTTCTAGTTACTTTTGAAAATCTGAGAAGAATATGAACAGATAGCCTACTGACTGACCAAGGTGAGGTGTTATTATGAGGATAGTGGTCCAACACTTTTCCTGTTTGATTACCTTTGACTTTCATACATCTATAAAGAAAGACATTCTCTTCTCAAGTTCAAACAGAAATATGGAAATTTTGTATAAGTTTAATAGAATCAAAAGTAGTTAGGTAATCCCAGACTTGAACTTTGGGAGTGATGGACAAATTTGGAATATTAAAAGCACATCATCGATACCCTTATGAAATAGCTAATATGGTGGGCATAACAAATCCCACTCTGGGAAAGTATTTGCTTTCATGGGAGCCTGAAACCCCACAGAGTGCATTCCCAGGTGGCAGATTGGGGGCCCCTACCCAGTATGGTTTTATGCTGTAATGGTGGGTTGGAGGAAATCAAATACCTCCCATGGACCAAAGGCTGATGAGTGGCGTCTGGCTCATCAGTATCAACTGAAGGTGAAGGCCGTATTGGTTGGAACAGCTTAAGAAGAACAGTACACAGTGTAATGGCAGCCACTTGAACAGCGTGTGCACAGTGGTATAGAAAGCAAAGGGAAGACTACTACACTATATATTTCCCAGTAAAATCATGGTAATGGTGGCAAAACCTAATAATGGCCCCGAGTATGGGTGCCCCTTAAATGGGGGCAGAGGTGCTAAGAATCTCCGGTCCACTAGAAGCATGATAAAGAAGAACACCATGGCTAAGGGATTGGTTTGGAGAAAACTCAGCAGCACTTTTTCGTGCGGCTGTTGATAAAAATAGGTTCACCAACGTGATCGCCAATGTCCAATGACAGATACGGCACAACAACAAGAAGAAGAACAAATCCCAAGCATCCATTTACCTTAGGTGATTAGCCTTCTAGAGTGTCACATACCATCTTATCTTTTTTTTTTTTGCAGATGGGCACATTTCCAAAAGTAGGACTCTGGCACGTTTATAGAAATATAGAAGATGTTAGAAGTTGCATATTAGTGTCTATTATGAAAAATATCTCATAAAAATTGAATCTTCTTGTACTCAAAAGAGGAGTTGTTCAAAAGAAGACAGATCTCAGTGAACAATGGCTATTTTGTTTTAAAACAAAATATATAATTGTGATATGGGGGAAGGAGGATCCTTTGGATAATTACCTATTCAAGTTGCTCTCAATGGGATCCTAATCTTTCTAAACAGAACCCTAGTTAGCCCAAGAATATGACATTCATATTCTATTGATGTCCATGTCAGAAGTGTTACTGAGTTAGAGTAGTCCATTACTATCTCATTGACTGGCAGTCATTTCCAAAATCTTATGTAGTATTTTTCTCCACAATTGCTATCATTATTGCTACCAATCACACTGTGGATTAAATCACGCTGCCCATGCCTATCATGTACTCTGCTACTGACATCTATCAAAACTGGAGTTAGACAGTAGTTGCAAGACAAACAAAGTGGAGATGATAATAAACTATAAAAACATTAGGGACTGCTTCATCACTGAAACAGAAAAAATGTGGAACTTTTTAAAATTAACTTTGGAATTAATTTTAATATTCTTAAATTGTGTTTCTTTCTTTTCTGGTTTCGTTAGTTGCTGTGATGACTCAATTGAAAGAAAGGCATAGTAGAAACTGAATTACTCTCTAGAGGAAACAAAGGGTTAAAACCCCTCTTTATTCATGCCAAGCTCTAGGAATATAGATTGAGCTTCCTTCTACTCAGTAAATAAAAATCAAACCCTCAAGAGCCAACCCTTTTTCAAGGGTTCCCCAAATGATTTGCTTCAATGGTTCACAGACTTTTTAAAAAAAGCTTGTGCTTTTTAAAAACAAAGAAATAGCTTGTTTTCACAGTATTCTATCAGCACAGTTGGTACTAAAAGGTTCATTTAGATGTCAGCTATACTGCTGCAGGATTAAACTTTGTGTTTTTTTCATATCAGGCAAAGCAGGGCAAGTAACCAACCTAAGTAAGAGAGAAAATTCAGTATGTTTTCCCAGACTGCTACATTTATTGAGGGCCTTCAGTGAAGCATCATTGTCACTGAACATAATTTGACTGAATAAAATGCTTAAACACACATTCTCTTTACAGTTTCTGAGATAAAATTACACTGTATTGGCTGAGTTTGCTGGATCTTATTTTCTTCATTCTTCTATTAATGCCATCCCTCCAAAAAACTGCCTCTACTGTTGGTTCCTTAAAATACATGTTTCAGAAAGGGATTTTTTAAAATAAAAAATTAAATTAAATCAATTAAAAGTAAATCAATCTAACTTGATCACCTTGAGTTTTGTGTGTCTAGTATTGGGCATGGTATGTTAAGAAAGAAACTTTCTTAACATACCATGAAACTTGTTTCAAAGAAAAAGTTCAGTGAAAGGCAATAAGAATGATTAGAAACTAGAGACCAAGGTCTGTGAGAAAGAAAAATGTAAAGATTATGGAAAGTTTTCTGAGAAACTACTTCTGAAAAAAGAAGATCGGGGGTAGGATATAGCAACTCTCTTCAAATACCTGAAAGGAAACTCATACAGGCAAAGGTCAAAGCCTTGGCATACAGGACCTAAAATAATGATTTCCATTTACAGGAAGGAGGATTCCAACTGCATATTACAAGACAATTCCAGACAGGATGAGTAATTTGATGGGAAGATCTTGACTTCCATCACTGAAACCCTTTAGGAAATGAGAAACAGTCATCAGGTGGGGTAGCTACAGCTTGGATTTCTTAGCTTAGCAGAAGATTGGACAAAGTGGCTCAACTGCACCTTCCAATTCTGAGGTTTTTATCCTTCTGTCACTAGGGAGGACTGCTAATGTGGTTTTTAAATTACCTTTTTTATACTTATTGTACTCCTATTTCCTCCCAAAGAATTCCAGTTATACCAAAGTAAAATCTGCTATGTGTCTGTTGTTTTGTGCTTCTGAAAGTATTTAGTTAGTAC
>JANHJO010005618.1:324636-335320 GCA_032468235.1 Pseudoxyrhopus heterurus | reverse complement strand
AATAAAGGTTATCCCTTTTAGAGTCATCCTTTAATAATAAGATTATTTCAAATTAAGTGGCATTCATCCAAGAAATCTTCTAGATTGATTTTATAATCTCTGAAGGATAAATTTAAGTTCACGGAGGAGACTTCTGTGAGGAGCAATTACAACAGGGAGGAGACTTGTGTGAGTAGCAATTACAACAGGGAGGAGACCTCTTGAATAGCAGTTACAACAGAGAAAACGTTCAATTTTGGGAGGGGATGAGACCAAGTCACTCTGAGTGTTGCAAAAGGAGACGGTTGCTATGACCACCAAAGCTTGCTGCAGAGTTTCTTCGGGGATCTTAGGGAGGACATGAGATGAAGGATGAATTCCACACAAGGAACATTTTCAAGTATTTGTCTGCAAGCGTTTTTGTGATTTCCTCTTTTCCCAGAAGTACAGAAGTGCATATTGGGCAAAAACTCTTTGGGAGCCCATCCTCGACGATGCTCCCCTCTTGTTGGATCCTGCTCCCCATTTCTGAGTAGTTACAACTTACAACAGTTCAACTTACAACAGTTCATTTAATGATCATTCGAAGTTACAACGCCACTGAAATAAATGACTTATGACCATTTTTCACACTTACGGCTGTTGAGCCTCCCCATGGTCATGTGATCTACATTCGGACGCTTGACAGTTGACTCACATTTATGACAATTGCAGCACCCCAGGGTCATGTGATCCCCTTTTGTGACCTTTTGACAAAGCAAAGTCTTGCGGAAACCAGATTCACTTAACAACTGTGTTACTAATTTAACAATTGCAGTGATTCACTTAACAGGAAAGTAAGAAAAGCTGTAAAACAGGACGAGACTCACTTAACAAATTTCCCACTTAGCAACATAAACTTTACGATCAGTTATGGTCATAAGATGAGGACCACCTGTATTACTGAGTCATATGAATACGGTATCTTCTCTGTAATATGGTTGACCCAAGCCACATAGGGGGAAGAATTCAACGTAGAAAACCCCAAAGGCAAATGTCTTCCTCATTGCCTGAAGTTTTCCAATTGCTGAGTGAAACTCAGATTGTGGGCATGAATTTTCTACCCTGTTTCTCCGACAATACGACCCACCTCAAAAATAAGCCCAAGCCTAATTTTTTTTGCAGGGGGCTTATATATGCCCTACCCCAAAAGTAAGCCCTAGTGAAGGGGTGGTCGTGGCCAGCACAGGAGGCAGCCCTTCCTGCACCTCAAGGAGGTGATCCTCCTGCATCTCAAAAAAAAAATAAGACCTCCCCGAAACTAAGGCCAAGCGCTTATTTCGGGGGTCAAAAGAAAATAAGACCCTGTTTTATTTTCTAAGAAACACAGGTAATACATAAGACAAGATTGTTTTCTGTCACCACTTTTGTCATTTTAGTTCCTGAAGTACTGCTTAGCGACATACGAAAAGATGAGACAATTATTTGGAAGTTCCAACCAGAGGGAGCAGAAACAATGGGAAAATTAAAGGACTTTGGTATATTAGCAGATTTTAAGATCAATAATCAGAAGACAAAGTTGTCAATGAAAATATGAAATTAAAAGCAAATAAAACTAATTAAGAAAACTTAAGATTGAGAATAAAGTAAAATATTGGATATTACTGACAAATATGAATTGTAAGTTATTTCAAAATAGAAACTGGAAGATCGACTTCGAGCCAATCACTCTCTCATAGCCCAACTCACTTCACAAGGTAGTTGTGGGGAAAATAGGAGAAGCAAGTAGTTTTGTGTATGTTCATTGTCTTTAGTTACTTAATAAAAGTAATAAAATCAGGAAAAAATAATAAAAAGCAAAACAAAATAAAATAAAATAATAAATGGAATGGGATTACAAATGACATGTTAAGATGGAGGAAATTAAAACTATCACTGTGATGAAAATGAATCTTTTCGTGAGAATAATTTTGTTTCAGACAATATCCTTTTTGACAACAGATGTACCATTCAAACAGTGGCAAAAGGAAAAAATATAAAATAAATATAAAGTGTTACAGAATGCAAAGGAAAAAAGAGAACTGGGTTTAGAAAATTTGAAGCTTGTTAGCTTGTTGTTTGCTCTGGATAAAATAATGGATGCTGCTGAGAAATGAGACTTAGAATTAAAAAGTCATAAACTGAAGTTTGGATGGCATGGATAGTTACGGTACAATAAAGCTAAAATTAATGTGTATTTTTAAAGGCATTTTATCAGACATTCCATGTTTAGAATATGGAATAGATATAAACCCAGGTTGTGCCTGAAAACTCCTTTGCAGATCTCAACTCAAGCAGCATGGCACAGAAGAGAAGCATCAGACATGAGGAATTATTAGAAAATCATCAAGGATAATTTAAAATTAAATCAAGAGGTTTTGCAGCTTATTTTTTATCTGTCTTTTCTATTTTCTTTTTTGGTGCTTTTAGTTTTATCTTTGTTTTTTTTTCTTTCTTACTTTATATTACCGGTAGTTCTATTAGTTTCCTTCTTTTTTAAAAGCTTTAGATAGATAGGTAGGTAGGTAGGTAGGTAGATATAGACAGACAGACACACACACACACTTTGGACCATAAAACTTCCTCATAACAGTATTGTGAAGATCAGCCTTGGAAAGTGAATATCAGAATTCTGTTCTTTAAATCAGGCAGGATTCCCATACTCAACACCTGATGTTCACGCTGTTTCTAATATCCCCTTTAAATGAATTAATAATGCTACAGGTTCACTTACTTTTGTCATTCACATGTATAGAACACCACCTTCTGTCATCCATTTCCTAACCTGGAGCCAGTCTGTTTTGTTATGCTCTGACAGTACTGAAGTTTTTTGATACAAGTTTCTCATCAGGACAAGGAGATGTTCTGGGTATCGAAGCAATGTAGAATAAACAACTTTATTTGCAAACACTGACGCAAAGGTCAAAGATTAATATAATTGAAGGAAGTTACGGTAATTGCATAACATTGGTTCCACTCCTCCAAGTTTGTTATATTCATTTATGTTCTTCTCTAGCATCAAGCCCTCTATTTTTCTCATTTTTTTTTACATTTAGTTATATTGTCCCACTCCAAGTATTTCTTGTTATGTTATCATACCTATGGCTTTTTTGACTGCCAATTTACTCTTCAGATGTATATTTTGATTAAACTATCCTACTTCAGAGATTCAAAATAATTTTGAACTGGATGTTTGCCTCATAGAATCAATTTAAAGCCTGTTTTGCTGCATTTATGTCCATCCTTATCCATTCTAAATGAATATATAAAACAACAAAATAAATAAAATAAAATGGAATAGCCCTATTATCTATGCATGTGGTTTCATAGAAAGCTCTTCAATCATTTTAACACTTTCATAAATCCATTTTTAAACTGAAGTATAATGTAACTGCTTTTCCATTCTGAATCTACCTAACTAGTCAAAAAAAGCTATTTGAATGCAGCAAATGGAGAATCTTTTTCGCTTGTTCAAAATATTGTACATTAATTTTGTTCACAATACACAGGTAGACCTCAACTTACTGCCATAATTGGGATCGAAACTTCCATCGCTCAACAATGTGGCATTAAATGAGTCATCCCAATTTTACAACCTTTTTGCTATGACAGTTAAGTGAATCTGGCTTCTCCCTCTGACTCTGGATATCAGAATCTGCCTGGAATATCACAAATAGTGATCATGTAATCTCAGGACGCTGCAATCATTTCAAATATACTGTATGACAGCTGCCAAGTGCACAAATTTTGATCACATGACCACAGGAACACTGAGATGGCCTTAAGTGCAAGGGCTGGTTGTAAGTCCCTTTTTCATTGCCCTTGTGACTGTGAATGTTTAAAAAATGGTCATAAGTTGAAAACTACCTATAAAACTATCCTTCTATCCTTTTGCAAGGGTCTAAAGACCTGGCTCTACCAATTGGCACTACCAGCACAGTGGAGGTGGTTGATTAACATCAGAATCCACCTCCTCCCACACTACCCCTGCATTCCCATGTGTCCTTAGGTTTTAATGTTTGATTTTAATTATTTATGTTTTAATTGCATATGTATAGATATATTTTTATAACTGTGAGCCGCCAAAGGTTAGTTACCCTATGGCCGTGGTGGCGAACCTATGGCATGCGTGCCGGAAGTGGCACGCAAAGCCATCTCTCTGGGCACGCCAGCCGTCGCCTATTGCTCTTCCGGGTTCCAGTGCTCACATGCCCACCGGCCAGCTGGTTTTCACGCGCAGGGGAGCACCAGAAACCGAAAGAGCAGCTCCCTGGCACGCATGCGTGCACTGGCCAGCTGCTCTTCGCGCACGCATGTGCATTAGAAACGGGAAGACCAGGTAGCTGGGAATCTGAGCTTCCGGTTTCTGGTGCTCCCGCGTGCGCGCACTGGGGAGCTGCTCTGTTGGTTTTCAGTGCATGCACTCCAATTTCAGCACTCGGTGCCGAAAAGGTTCACCACCACTGCCCTATAGTAGGATGGGCAGCCAATAAATAAATTAAATAAATAAATAAAGTTAAATAAATAAAGCTTTTTAATTTTATCATCTTTTACAATAGAGTATTGTATTTTATTATACCTTACCGCTATATGTTTTGATTGATAAACCAGTAGTTATTAATTTAATATTTGAGGGAGATTTTATTTTCCCTTGGTTTGTTTTGTTTTTACATCTTTATATTTTCTGATTTCTATTTTTCTTTAAGAACTGTGCCAGTTAATTGTTTTCTAGTTTATTTTGGTATTTTGTCTACATTTTTTTATTTTTTCTAGATTTAAATTTTAAATTTTTTTTAAAAAAATGAGTTCATGTTTTAACAGCCAAAAATGTATGTTCTTTTCCACCAATTTTTAAAAAGCTGATTTTTTCCTAGTTTATACAGCTTACACAATGAAAATGTTCATAATTATTTGTATATAATTTTTATTTACATAACCTATGTTTGTGTAATTATTGGAAATATTCTGCAACAAAATGTAACTTAAATATACTACTTTAGAGAGCTTGAAATGTTTTAACCCTGCTATATATGAAATCACATAGGAAAATTGTAACTATGGTTTCAAACCATTTGATTTTGCAGATACATAAAAAGTTACATTTAATGGGGAATTCACTACTTCTCCTTTCCACTGCAATCTCCTGGGTTTCCTGAACTATCTGTCCACAGAGAATTTTCAAAACAAATTCAAGATGCTGGACAATGAATTACATAAATTTGGAGAAAATTGACAGAAGCTGCTTATATGAATGAAGAAAATGTTATACATGATAAGGTGGTTTAGAGAGATACTTTATTACAAGTAGAGCTCTAACACCACATTTTATGTACACCTATCAAATTGTTTAATTTTTCCACTGACATCAATTGAGAGATCTCTTCTCCAACTCTGGCAATATTCAAAACATTTTTTTCCCTATGTGATAGCTATCTAGCTAACTAGCTAGCCAAATTACTTTCCTGTTCCAACTAGTTTCCAGGGCTCTTTACCCCTGTTCCCAGTTTCCCAACAGCCTATGCCAATGTTATTATAACGTAATTATTATGATTTGTGAGGGAATACCCTACAGAGATTTTACCTAAAGAATTTTCATCCTCCTGTATATCTTGTGCTAACTAGAGTCTACTGACATTTCCTTCAGATTCATGACTAGGAACAATTTTGCCTTCAATGCCACAAGAATAGGAAGATTCAAGTCAACATAACTATATACAAGAGGAGTCTGCAACAGTTTCTGTTCTGAATTTTTAGCTACACCAAACCCAATTACAATAAATAATTAATCTTACTACGGATGTCTATGGGTAGCTCTTGCTGCTATTACTAGGAATATTTTTAAAATAGTTTCTTAATGTGAAGGAGAAATAATTCTGCCTGTTCTTTTAATTTCTTGTCTTCTTTCATTTTCCTGCCTCCTCATTCAATCACTCCATCTTCCTTTTATACAGACATCTGAATAAGGAGGGAAAAATCTGACTAAATCCTGAACTACTGATTATTCCTCCCTTGCATCACTATGTAGTGCTCCAGGGCATCAAAGCCTCAAGCAATAGAATCCCCAGGCAACATCACAGAACGCGAGGAAATAATTGAAGGTTTCAAAACATTAGTTCAGTGGCAAACAAAAGACCACCATGAAATGCTTAGGCAGTGATATGAAACTGAAATTCATACTCAATATACCAGCATCCCAGAGGTCAAAGCAATAGAAATCTAGTTGTGTGAGGGGGGTCTTTTAAGATGTAGGTCAAAATGACTACATGTACTTGTTCCAATGCCAAAATAGTACAAGCTGAGCACTTACATATTTCTAACCTGCAGGTTTTCTTCATGGCTCAATTATAAGCCATTATGGCTCTGAAATTTTAAGAGGGTTTTCGTGAGTAAAGGTACTCCCATTTGGAAGCAATGTTCTTATGGATAATTTATCTGTAGATTTACAAGCTTTTTGCCTGGAAATCCTCATGGCATCCTCATCCTTAATGAATTGCCCCCTTATACGTCACAATCCAGTTTTCAAGTGTTGGAAGACACTCCAATGCCTCTTTGCTTGAGAATCCTGAGTTCGGGGGCCGAACAACTCATCTCTGTCCTCTGAGACAGGTCTCCCAATGACTATCTGGAATTTATGGCACATTTTATTCTATCTGAATTTTAAACAGCATAAATCAATATTGGAAGAACATATGTATAAAGGTGCTAGTCATTCCCGACTCTAGGGGATGGTGCTCATCTCTGTTTCAAGGCCGAAGAGCTAGCGCTGTCTGAAGACGTCTCTGTGGTCATGTGGCCAGCATGACTGAACGCCGAAGGCGCATGGAACGCTGTTACCTTCCCACCAAAGATGGTCTCTATTTTTCTACTTGCATTTTTACATACTTTCGAACTGCTAGGTTGGCAGAAGCTGGGACAAGTAACAGGAGCTCACTCCATTACATGGCACTAGGGATTCGAACCACCGAACTGCCAACCTTTCTGATCAACAAGCTCAGCATCTTAGCCACTGAGCCACTGCGTCCCTCGATATTCATCATATCTGGCTGTAATTGATTTTCACAGTGAAATGTGTGTATATTGAATGATATTTCATCTATAGTCTACATTATTGTGTGTGTGTGTGTGTGCGCGCGCGCACGCACACACACACTTTGGGGGAGATGCCTCTTTAATTTCATTCCAAGGATTGTCAGAGCTACAGCAGCCATCTCAAATTAGTTTTTCTTCTCATTAGAAAAATAAAAGAAAAAAATGAAACAGCGCTACTATTCCTTTCTCCATTGAAGAAATTGGATTTCCCATATTAGATTAATTGGTAGACAGGAACAAAATGCCTTATAAGAAGCCAAAATGTTTCCTCAAGAAAAAATAGTATACAAAAGTAGCTATATGGAAGGTCTTTATGCCAAGTCATTATTGTATTTTTAAGAGCACTTAATAAAGTTCCCTTGGTAAATTACCAAAATGCTAAATGCAAAGAATGCCCAATTAAACTAACTGTAATTCATTTATAATTGTCAGTTTGTGACTGAGATGCTCCAATCTTCAGTGATGTTTCTTCATTTATTTCCTTGCCTCCTCTAGGTAACTTTGGTCTTTACAGATTTTGGTAAATGTTTTTCCTGTTTAAAAAAGTCCATCTCCATCTTAAATGTACAAAGATGTGAATTAGAGTAACCGTTTTCCTCAATTACACAATAACACTTATCTCTGTGATAGGGTTTCTTGTAAGTAGGCTTGGTATTTTAGATTGCTCCCAAGCATGATGAATGGGTGTGGTTATTGAAATGGTAAGTTAAAAAACCAAAATAAATGTGAAAAGCAGCATTTCTGGTTAAATAAATGTAAATGTGTAAATATGCAAAATAATTGACTGTAATATGTGGCTGATTTATCCTGGCATATTTCAATAATAAGGGAATCTGCTAGTGAGGAAAACAATTACTTTGGTTTGATCATCATTTTTGGAGTGTATATAAGCAAAAATCCAAAGCCCAGTAGTGTGTTTCATGATAGTTCGTTGTTCCTGCTGTTGTTCTTTTTGGAAACATAAACGTTGACAACTATCATATCCTTATGTCGATGAAAGTTGTTAAGAAAATGAAGCAATATTATCATATCCTTCAAGAGTTAATTCAGGGAGACAAGTGCAGTTAAATATTCATGGATCATCACACGGTCTTCAGAATATGAGCTTAGATCCTATCCTCCCTATAACTTTTCCCAGATCTATCCTGGTATTCCTAAAAGAGTCAAGAGCGGGTGATTTTGACATCTGGTGTTGTTTTGTTCTCTGTCATCCACAGAACCTTTAATTTGTAAAGAAATTTGAATGCCTGGCTTTTTGTTGCTATTACTCTGAGCATTGATGTTCTCTTGCTGTACTTATTTGATCAGTCAGATAAAAGAGTGTATCTGATGGTGTCTATTTACAAATGAACCAGTCTGGAATGATTTTCTCTCTCTCCATCCTCCACCCCACATCACCACTATCACCCTGGTATTGCAATAAGTGATTAATTGGTTGCAAGAGTTTTTTTTTTATTTGTCAAACATATATTGGTACAGATATATGTACCAACATATATTGGTACTTTTCTTGCCAGAGAAGGTTTGGGAGCACTGAAGTTACAGGTTGTTGAGCAAGAAGGCCTGTTGCATGAGTAATGTTGGATGAATCCTAAAGATAGAAGCCCAAAATCAGAAGCCTAAATTTCAGGTCCATTTTCTTTTTCTTCATAGCAAAAGTTGTTAATAGAACCAATAAATTCAGACTTTTTTCTTTAGCATTCAATATGTTTCATTGATTCATGCATATATTAAACATAACACTCAGTATTTATTTCTGCATTGGAACACTTCTGTTTCAATACCATGGTGATTAATTTATTAAGAAATTGACTTTTTTATTTTTCTTGGTGCTGTCAAGTGGCCTTTGCTTGGCACTGCAGATCATCATTATCTCATAATAATGTCCTTGTAATATAATTGTCCTTTTGCTAATTTTTGGGAACAGCTTACATTTAAGAGTCATGAAAAGTGATGGAATTTTTGACTCTCCAGATTCAAAATTATGTGTTAATTAATACTGCTGAAATGGATATTTGTATATTTTTGATTCTGTATAAGCAGATGTAACTATTTTTATGTTTGCTTACAGTTATCAAAGAGTGGCTGTCAAGAAAGCAGTATTAAATTGAGATAGTTCATAGCTATGTGTTTTATTTTGCAGCCCGAGCCTGTAATAGCAATAGCACTTAGATTTATATACCACTACATAGTGCTTTACAGTCCTCTCTAAGTGGTTTACAGAGTCAGCATACTGCCCCCAACAATCTGGGTCCTTATTTTACCCACCTTGTAAGGATGGAAGGCTGAGTCAACCTTGAGCCTGGTGGGATTTGAATTGCCAAATTGCAGGCACCGATAGTCAGCAGGTAGTCAGCAGAAGTGGCCTGCAGTACTGCACTCTAACCACTGCACCACCGAGGCTCAATACTGATATCTTAAATGAATATAGAGTATGTCCAAAGATAATGCAAGTGCTTCATTCCACAAATGCCACTTTTATATTTACTGTCTTATATACAATTCTGTTAATCTGATGTCTTCTACTCTTATTTGTCATAATAACCCTTGAGATGCTCAAAGGATGATATTTGAAAGATTTCCTTGTGTATCTTATGTGTTTTTTTCCCTAACTGATTTGTTCTGTTAGGGAAAAAGACACATAAGACACACAAGGAAATCTTTCAAATATCATCCGTCTAGTAAAATTCTAGTAATAAAAGAAAAGATTTATTTAGTAGCATTTTAATTAATGTTATGGAACCTTATATTTATAAACTCCAGTTTTCAATGGGAAAATTACACAAGTTGTTGTGATAAAAATGTTCAGCAAAAATGCTTTTTATTAAACCATAATTATCCACATTCATTTTAATTGAAAACAAAATCTGCCATACATCTAACAGAAATTTAGTAAAATAGAACTATTGAGAGTTCCAAAATATCCATATAAAAGGAAATCTTATACTGTAAGAGAGCCTACATAACATTACACTGAAATGGTTATATAGACAGATGGAAAATTTCATTCCCCAAAGGGAAGAGAATTTCAGCATAGAAAAATGCTGAATATATTGCTCATTTTTCAGTAATAAGGAATTAAAAATAAATTTCTGTGCCATTAGTCAATATGGAAGACCCATTCGCTATAATCATATCTTGTATCTTGAATTATATTCTAAAAATATTAACTTACTTCTTCCTTGGGGTCATTGGTCAAGTTTATTAGTGAATATAAGTATCAGGGATTCATGATTTGAAATGTAATCTCTTGTGAAAGACTACAACTGTGTTATCTGGCTTCCTACACAGAACTCAAAGGGGCACCATAGGATATTTTATTATGGTAATAAACAGAATTATTGCTTGACATCTTTACAGTTTCTAGACTAGCATGAACTATACCAGTGGTGTCGAACCTTTTCGGCATCAGGTGCCGAAAGTGCGCGCATGTGCGCACATGTGTGTGCGATCCCCCCATCCCCTGCACATGTATGTGCAATCCCCCCACCCTATGCACATGCACATGCGATCTCCCCCACCCCCTGCGCATGCGCGCGCGATCTTCCAGAGCCGAAAAACAGCTGATCCCCGCTGCCACGCGAATCAGCTGTGCTTC
>JANHJO010005618.1:304547-315711 GCA_032468235.1 Pseudoxyrhopus heterurus | reverse complement strand
CAACACTGGAAGTTTTTAAGAAGAGATTGGACAACCATTTGTCTGAAATGGTGTAGGGTTTCCTGCCTGAGCAGGGGATTGGACTAGAAGACCTCCAAGGTTCCTTCCAACTCTGTTATTCTATTCTATCCTAACTTCCCAAGATATTATTTTCTACTGTTCTGTGCTGCTTTCTTTTAATGAAACATTCCCAGTTCCATGCAGTAAATTAGGAGATGTTGGAAAGTATATCTGAATGCAATTCTGAATTATAGTGCTCTTAATGAGATATGCATTAATGTACTTTCCAGTATGCATTCTGGCATAACTAACAGTTAGATCATAACTTTCGAATCAGGGCATTGGCTCAGAAATGCTATCACAGAGCCAAATCCGGGAGGCTCATAAGCATCATTTCTCGCTTCCATAATTACTAATTGTGGTCATGAAAGGAAAAGAAGCCATATTCAAATGTTAAAATGTGACTGAAGAGGCAGTAGATCAACACGAACAAGCTTAACTGTGGAATAGTTTGGGGCATGTTTTGGCATTTCTCAAATATGTTAGAAGGGTGAGGATTCAACATTGTTAGATCTGGTGTATAGTCACATGAAAATGTAAATTGTCTTTTGCTCCCGTAAACCTTGAGGGAACCTTTTATGATAATTTATTTTGTGGAATGAATACACAGCCTGGATAAGCTCTGACTTAGCATTTACATCTTAAATAATGCTGCCTCCGTTATATCAGATGCTGCATATTCATTTTATGTTTTCACTAAGCACTTAAAGTAAATGGTTGTATGGATTAGTGCAGCTAGACCAAGTCAGCTTCTGATGTGTTATTGAAATATTGCTTGCCTGAGCAATTTGCAGTCAGAGGGCAGGAATAATTCTAATGAGGTCAATTAGCATTTGGAGTTCTTTTTAGTAGCTTTAATTAAGCACAACCTTACAGCAAGGACGTGTGAGTTCCCCTCCCCAGTCTCTTTGTTAATATGATCTCTGAGAGAACTACTGGAGTGAGGATTCCCCCCCCCCAATTGTTTTGTAAAAGATGCATCTGATCTTCATAGGCTGCTGTCTAAAACAAAGAACATAACAAAAGAACACCAGCATTTTCCTATGAGCCCATACATTTATAAAAGAAACAGAAGGAGGGTCAGGAGACCATGCCATAAATCTGACACATGCAAAACTATATTAATGTGAATTCAAATTAATGCTGTTTGTTTTGTCCTTTTTCTTAAATTCAAGAAGATATTTGGTCCCTGCTTTGGAATAGAAGTGTCTAACGTGTTCATCTCTCTGTGTGTGTATGTGTGAGAGAAAGAGAGAGAGAGAGAGAGACAAAGACAGAGAGACAGTGCTTGTGTGCATACATGCACATTTATATATTTCTGTATTTCTTTTGTGTTGCAATGCTCCATTTTGCTTCTTAATATTCTCCCTGAATAAGATAATGGGGAAGAATCATGACTAACAAATTTATTTAGTAATCAGTTCCAACAAAAGGCCATAGAAAGAACCATAGGAAGAATCAAAAGGCCATAGGAAGGAAGGAGATCAAATTCAGCTCCATGTTCCAAATCAAAGCACCCCCAACAGATTATCCAGCCTCTGTGTCAATATACAGTATGGTGAAGGACAATCTGTGTATGAAGTTGAGGCAAGCCTGAGATGGGAATGGAAGAAATAACAGGCAAGTCAGTGGACAGTTTATCTCATAAGCAGCTATGCTTGCCTTCAATTGTAATAAAGATCTGATTTGATAAATAGCAACACATTTCAGTGGGGGAAAATCTGAGAAAAAAAAGCCATCTCGATATCTTAAAGACTCCACCTTAATTAATTCACTATTAATAAGAATGGTAAATTCCAATTAGTTTCCAAGTATTAAAGAAATCTGTATAGTTTTTGCTTCTTTAATCCTATCCCACCACATGAACCTTGGGAACCTATCATCTATTGAATAATTCATTCCACTATCAAACCGCAATTTGTTTCAACAACAGTATAGGTTGTGCACAAATATGGAAACTGGCCCAAAGGGACCTTGTGAATTTCTTTGGCTGAAGATCCTAGTCCAAACCCTTAAATGCATACTCTAGCTTTTTTTTTTCATTTTTATTGATGGAATTCATATTATAGTTTGCAATTAAATCTTTCTGAAATGTTTGAAGTCAGCTTGTTTTGTTTTTCTTTGTGCGAAGAACCAAAGAATATTCTTAACAGTTTATCAAATATAACTGATTTTCAGATACCTGGAAGGAAACCATTTATCTGCTGTGCCAAAAGAACTTTCTATGTTCCGACACTTAACATTAATGTAAGTATATCAACATTTCATGTCAGCAACAATATAGGAATACACAAATGTTGTGGCATTGGGTGTTGCAGTGCAGTTATAGCTTGATTGCCAGATACTGTAGCTTCATACAATGTTTGAGGAAACACAAAAAATTGCATGTATTGTGAGATTTATTTTTTATGGAAATGCAGTGTACACACAGACACAAAGACACACACACACTTTTAAAAGAGATAATCAGTAAATTACTACTTTGAGATTTTTGAATACAATTCAATTTTTTTGTATCAAACTTCTATTTATCACACAAAAGTAGAAAGCAAGCGTAATACCTCAATTTTGGTTGAAACAATCATTGGTAGATCTTGCTTACTTCTAGTGTTCAGTGTTGCGTCTTATTCAAATATAGATTATTTTATTTTAAATTCCAATTTACCGTAGGTTTAAATTTTACAAAAATAAAATTCTTTAAATTATTTCATGAATGTCATTAAACACAGGAGTTTAATACTAATGTGTTTATCTCATTAACTTAAAAAGTTTTACATGGCAGTATTTTATTATTTTATAGCTGGAAGGTTACTCTACCCAGCCAGTGTGCCAGCTATAATAGAGAGCATTTCCTTTATATAATTCTTTTGTGTCTTTATATAATCAAGATACAAGAGGGAATTTATTGAAAACTTAATTAATAGAAGTCTACTTTAAATACAAGGAGCTTGTACAACGAGACACAATGATCATCTATTTAGAAGCATAAGTAGCATCTCTACTGTTTAGTGCCTTCCCTGGAAAAGTTTGAAGTATCCACTTCTCACAATTTTTACTTCTTCTCCACTACCATTTCTGGTTTTACGCCTTGTTGATTCTAGATTGTAAAATGGCTTGATATTTATTATATTTTAAACTCCCTTTTTAATTTTTTTAAAATAAATATTTCTATTTTATTTGTGCTTTTATGAATTTTCCTGAAAGCTGCTTCCCTTAGTGTAATCAGTAAATCTTAATAATATTGTTAAAAAGTATGTAATTATAATCCCCAAGAATAATTTTAGTTGGTAGTAACTTGTTTATGCTTTTTGGTTTTGCTCTGAATTTAAGAAAAGTTCTGTTTTCATTGCATTGATAAAATATTATGTGTATTTTTCATTGCATCAGTGAATATTTTGTGTATCTTTTTTTCAGTGACTTGAGCAACAATAGTATCAGCATGTTGGCCAATTATACCTTCAGTAATATGACACAGCTATCAACGCTGTAAGTACCCAGTGATTCTGACATAGATTCTAATTATTATTTATTGTAAAAAAAGTTCCATTAAGTAGCAAGTATTTAATTTTTCTATGTTAAAGTATTCTACTCTGCTCCTGCTCCTGCTCCAGTTACTTGTTGCAAGGTAATATAAGCTATGGTCTTTTATTTCCCTAGGATCCTAAGCTACAACAGGTTACGGTGTATTCCAGTTCATGCATTTAATGGCCTTAAATCTCTTCGAGTGTTGTAAGTATTGCTCATTCACTGTTCTGAAGTTAAATTTTAAAAAGTTACATCAAAATTTCTAAAATCAGAGTTTTCCCCTGATTCTCTGTATTTCAGCCATTTCTAGTCATTTGCACTTTTCTATTTGTGTCAAGATGTAAAGTAGCCTATAAATGTGAGTTCAGATGTTAACATTTTGTAAGTGATTTAATGTCTTAAGATGACTTTTCATTTCATTTCTTTTTTTAAAAGGTTGCTGTTAAAATATAGGCTAACCTATTTGACTAAGACATATTTTTGAAGGAAGACTTCTCGGTGTAACTTGCTCATTAATCACTTCGACATATTCTTGGATTTAGTGTATCATTCCATACTTTGAGCTAAAATTCTAATTGGGATTCTGTGTGAATTTAATCATATCCAAGACCTCGGGAGAAGTTTGATCTCTTCCATTTCTTTCTATACTTCACCCATTTTTCAAACTTTTTTTTTTCTATAATGTGACTATAGTAGACATTTTGTCAAATGTTTCCTGTTAAGAATATTAAATGTAATGATATTTAATAATTCTTTTGAGTGATTCATTTATACTTACTTTTTATGAAAAACCATAATAAGCGTTACTTAGGATGAAGTCCATGTTTGCTTATCATTGTACCTCCTTGTTTAGTGTCAAACCTACGAGATAGTTCAGACAGAAACACAGTCAATGAACTAATTCTATTTTAATATAAGGCTACATTAACAGAAACATGCAGGTCTGAAAGTATAATTCTCTGTATCTTCTTCATATCTCAAGAAATTTGAAAGGGTCTCTTCTGAACCTCTTTTCCCATTAACAATCTAATTGCAGACTATGCTTTCTTTTATCAGACTTTTCCCTAAGCAGGGTCTCTGAGCCCAATTTCCTAAGATCATTCTCACATACCATTACAATTAACCCTTTAGGCTGTGGCATATGATTTTTAGTAGCCTGTTATGACTGCAGTTGTGCTGGCATATGTCAGCAAATGAGAGAGAAAAGGAGGAACTACAATTCTAGCCTTGAAGTGCAGCTATGGTGTCACAAGGGCCAATGAGCTGACATAGCTTCTAACCAGGGCTGTTGTGGGGAGGGGTAGACAGCATTTCCATTGGTCCAGACTTGTATAAAGGTATTGGGGACTAGAGCTCTGATCAGGCACCCACCGCTGGGGAAATGTTGCCAGTCTGTTTAAAAATGAGATACAGACAGACAGACAGAGGAGAAAAAATAAGAAGAGAAAACTAGGAGAGAAGAAAATACTGTGTAAAACAGAGTGATTGAAGATAAAAATTAGAAAGCATAGTATTGTGAATGTGTTTAAGTTCCTAATCAGAGGGTAAAGTCCCTGAGTAGCTTCCCTAGAGGAAGAGAAGTAAAGCTCCAGAGAGATAACATCTTCACCCCAGGTCCAAGTTGAGAAGGAGAGAAAAACTGCCTTTGACAAAGCTGAAGTATTTGGAGAAGGATTGGGCAGAAGACACCAAAAGAAATTCTTCTCCCAATAATGGAGAAGTGGACTCTGATCAGCTGAGCAAATCCAGGGAAAGGTGATGAGAAGTGCTGAGCACACTGAATCGTAAAACCAGCACTTTCCTTTCTTTTTACTCCTTGTGATAAGCCCAGAAATGGGGCAAGGAGTTGGAATGAAGGGAGAGAAACATTGATGGAACTATGAATTCTGAATTGTACCAGCAAATCCAACAGGAGAATATTAAGTACATGTCTGTGAATTGTAGTGCCAGAAGATGTGGGTCATGCAGCAAGACAAGAACCCACAACGTTGCAATCATACAACAAAAGAATGATTAAAGCCTAAGAAAGTTAATGTTTTGAAATGATCAAGTCAAAGTCCTGACCAGTTGTGGGACGACCTGAAGCTAGTAGTTCATGTGAGAAAATAATCAATATCCCTGAGTTGAAGCTATTCTGTAAAAAGGAATGAATTAAAATTCCTCCAAGCTGATATATACTGTATATACTGTATGAATAATATAGAAAAGGGTAGTTAAGTGGCAGCCAATTTGTTTGTAGCTGAACATAGTGCATAATATTCCAGTTGATGGTGCTGTTTGAAATAGTACACAAATGTTAATTTCACAATATATTTTAACCCGTTACATAAAAACATAAAGAAAGCATTGATTTTCATATTTTGCAACTGATACATATGTATTTTTTGTTTAAATTGCAAGCAAACCTAGATTAGCTTTATTCTCAAAGGCAACAACATAATGCTAAAAGATCCATTTTAAAAATCCATTTGCTATCTCTATTTATTTAGAAAATCTACTTAATCATATTTTGAAATAGGTGTTTGCTCAGAGAAAAATAACATACCATTCTTATATTTCTGTGCAAAAGTTAAATGAAGCATAAATGAGAGTCTCTTTCTGGGTTGTGTGTATTTGGAAGCCTCCAGTTTCATTTGATTTATTATGGTCTACAAAATTCTAGTGTCAGCGACAACCCTTGCCACATGTCATCTACGTTGTTATTAAAAATCAATTCTCCTGGGGGAGGAAGTGTTTCCAAGCGACAGCATGCAATCTGTTACTGTCATTTATTTATTATCAGAATTCCCAAGAGAACCTCCGTTAGAAATAATCAGCAAAAGCGTATCCAAGTTTTTGCACCTTTTTTTGAAAGGACACATAGCTTGAAATCTGTCTAGGTTTGATGTGCAGTTAACAGATCCCTTTTATGCATAAGCCCCTTCTCTAATTGCTTTTCTTCCTGGGAAATTGCTATTAAATAGGAAAATTATCCTATCAGTCAGAATATGTCTCTGGCTACCAAACATAATAATCGGTGTCATAACATATGCTTTGTTTCAGTAACTCAAAGTCTTAATTTCTCTTAGCATATCTTTACACACCATGTTTTAAGGTGATCTTTCCAGGCATAGATTAGGGTTTTTTTCTAACCATGCACCAAAAGATATAGAACTGCCAGAAAACCCATGTAAAATATACATAATTATAAAAATGATGAAATTGCTTCTATGTCCTTATTAAACACAAATTTTGTGATTCAGTGTGTGACAGTATTTTGCAGATTAATTTTTGTTTCCCTTTCCAGTAGTTCAAGTTCAGTTCCCAAGTTCAGTTTTTCAAGGATTTTACTATTTATTTTAGAATTTAATAAAAATCACAAAGCATACTTGCAGTTCAACAGTTAGGAAGGTAATACAATATTAGTAAGAAAATAGTGTACTCTATTGTTTATATTCTAAACCCTCAGGAATCATTTTTGTCAAATCCAGCAGTTATACAGACATAATACATACAAATTTTAAAAATGAATCTCCTCTAGAGAGTCAAAATCACATAAGTACATAGAAAAGGATATGGTCAAAAAGCAATGAGCTTTGTAACTTTTTCTGTAATTTTTCTTAGTAGTCTGATCTATGGAGCATTGTATTTATTAGAAAGAATAGTAGATGTTGGCAAAATGCTGTCACTATCGATTTTCTCTATTACATTTGTTTTAGAAAAAAACAAAAGAAAAAAATATTTCCTATTTGTCTAGATCAAGGATTGAATAACTTATCAGAATGTTGTCACGATCATGATTCCCAAGACAATTGTTGTCATGTTGTCTTAATTATTCTAAATTGCTTATTCAGATTCAATTATGTTCATTTTTTTTTCTTTGAAAAAGTCACTGGTACTCTTTATTAAGGGAGCCATTTTGATCTATTGATTAAGGTACTAGGATAGAATTGGTGTGTCTGTATGTGCTAGTCCCACTTTAGGCATGAAACTAGTTTAGTGACCTCCACTCTCCCTAGGACAAGCAATGGCAAAACATTTCCATTAACATTGACTCAAAGGCACACACGCAAAAATTAAAAAGGTATAAATAAATAAACAAACTATTCCTTTTCATTAAAGAAAGGTATCAAAGAATCTTTAAAGAGCCTGTTTCCTTTATTTCCAATCTTTATGCAATACTAGGAGCATGGTGGCTTTCATGGTTTAAAAAGCCTGTATTAGAAACCCAAGTGCTGCCGTGGGTGGAGTGAGCTCTTGTCTTTTGCTCCAGGTCCTTCCAGGGACATGAAGGGAACCCTCAACTGGGCGTTCCTGGGCAATGGTGATGTCACCAGCTAATCCTTTCAACCCAGAAGCACCTCGTTTGCATCACATTTAGTCAATAGATATTAAACTCTTATATCGTAACTGTATTCAAACATAATGTTACTTTTTCTTCTCCTAGAACGCTTCATGGCAATGATATATCCAGTGTCCCTGAAGGGTCTTTTAATGATCTTGTGTCACTTTCCCACCTGTAAGTATTGTTATCTTCAAGTGATTATTAACTCTGTACAAACAGGAGATTGCTATGGGAAATTTTTACCTCATGCCACAATTATTGTTATATGTATTTTATTTAGATAATTTCTATTTTCCAAACAAATGTGAAAAAAACTTACCTTTTGAAATCTTAATCATCAAAGAGAAAATAGATATAAGTCTACTTATATCAAAGTTAGACTCCAAAGCAAAATATGAAAAACTTATTTTAACCTAAATGTTGAAAAATATATGGATAAATGATCAAGCAGGCTCATGCTATTGATTCTTAATTTTTTCAGTAGTAGAACTATTGGTCCTTAACTTTCCAGAATATTTTTCACCTATTTAAATAGAATTGGTCTTCACTTCTTCACTCCAAGGAGAATTGACATTGCTAGGAAAAAAAGGGACAAGTTAAAAGCCACGTAGGGACATACAGTTGCTGGAAAGATACCATCACGATTATGCTTTATGAACCATGTTATATTATAGTTTCTTCACACCCCATTTAGATTCCTATATTTCCCATTTGCTGCATCAGGGTATTTTGGGAAGAATGGCATTCTGAAACAGTTTTCCAAATAACATAAGCCCAATAAGGAATTAGTGTTAGCCTATATTATATATATTCACTTTTAACCCCATGGTGATCACGGAAATGAATTAAAATACACGTTTAAATTTATAAATATTTCAACCTTTTTTAAACTTGTGTCCATTGCTCAAATAGCATCTATTTTTTAAAATGAATATATCTTATTTGGGCAGTACAATACTTACTAATGAACATGATAATGCTTTATCAATGGTCATGTTTAATGGCATTATTAAAGTCAAAACAATTTCCAATCAGTTTAAATTATACTAAAAATAAACATAATTTGTCACAGTCACTTAAATAAAGGCAATTGATATATGTTTGTGTTTATGTATTTAAGCCTCTCTACTAGGTGAATTGATAACTATTGATTAAAATAATAGCCTGCAAAAAAAACCTAAAAAAAACTCTCAGCACAAAAATTACCATGTATGAAACACAAAAGTACCACACATATCTACTGTTAACTCTCCTTTTAGAGAAACTTCAAAAAATAAAAATACAGGATGGAGATACAATAAGATGAAGGAGGAACAAAGTAAAACAGCACTGGATAAAATAAGATGAGGGACACAAGTGGCAGGACAGGAAATGAATGGAAAGAGACAAGCCTGTAGCTATTCCCTAGTAGTAGTTCAGCCTACTTTCCAAAGGTACCTAGGCTTTGTAGCTGCAATTTTCTCCTCTATCCTCTTCTTTGGTTTTTAACAGCTTAGTTTATTCTTATCAGCAAAAGTAACATACAAATCTACTGTAAATAGGATTTTGAGGTAAAGCCTATTGGATAAACACACTGTTCCATTTGGGGGATTGTATAATAATTTTTATTATAATTATTACAATAGCAGTTACCAGCTATAAATGATCTTCAAGAAACTGTTCTGCAAAGAAAAAATTGTCCAATAGAAAAGCCAGGAACAAAGAAAAATAGTCTTACGAGATTTTTTTTTTCCAATTTTCACAAGGTTTCTGTAACCTCAGCCACTAATATGCCACTTGACAGTCATTCATCCTTCTTCATTCGTTCTGCATCACTGCATACAGTAAATGTAAAAGTATGGTATTTTCTTCTGAAATAATAAATTCTGGGCCCATTAATTATCTTGGCTGCCAACAGCAATCACATATATTGTTTACAGAATGTTTCGTTGACATGCTAAGTACATATTATATCTCCTTGTAAATGAATATTATGACCTTATTACTACTTATCTTTGAAAATAATATGTAATATTTAGACTACATCAATCTTCCACTATTTATTTTACTTTATTTTATTATTCAACTATTTTTAAGGTTGCTTTCTTACCTTAAAATTTTTACTTTGTGTTATGTAACATCCATGGAAAAAGTCTAGTTTTTTTTCCTTTCCAATGAAATTTTAAAAAAGGTGCTAGCAATGGGAGGAAGGACATGAAATTAAAATGATAGAACTGATATCCCTCTTTTTATTTGGTGGCTTGTCCTATTTTGGGGGATGTTTGAAGACTAAATTATTAGTGTAACATATTGTTGACCAATTGGATTTTTATTGGTCCAAAACAGCTGTTCAAACACATTTGTATAGGAAACTAGAGATAACTTAAGTGTATAGATTTGTATGTTGTATGTACATGAGCATGAGCTCATATATAGTCAGTCCAAATAATCTTTGTCTGTGTGAAAATATAGACAAGATATAAACTGGGTCCCTTTAAGGAAACTTTGTTCTTCTTATTTAATTTTAATATATGAACTCTTGCCAGTAATTCAACTCATGAACTCTCAGCATGAGTTTGTCTAGGGCAAGCTTGTTTAATCAGTCATGTCTGTGATTTTATATCAACAACTTTAGTTTATAATTTTATCCATCAATATTTCATCTGCTTTTTTTCCTCAGTAAATCATTTTTAATATCGACTCCTTTTCTAAAACATATTTATGTTATCTGTAAAGAAAAACTCAACATCCAGAATTATCTTTTGATCATTCTTTTTGTAAATAATGTTCTAACATTCTCTCTAGGGGCTGAATCCAACTAATATTTTTTTCTCCACAGGAACAATTTCTCAGTTTTAAGTAAAAAACGTAATGTCAAAAGCAGTCTCACTTAACCTTTAGACCATTATCCTAAAAAAATTATTCTTGAACTTCAAGGGTTTCTGAACTCTTAAACCTTATATTAAAACAGAACCTTTACAGAAAGATGGACTTAGAAAATATGTTCAAAAGCCATTGAAATGGACATTTCTTAAATATTTCAACTTCTCTAAAAAATTTGCAACCATTACCTGTTGTTAGAAACTTTTCTAAAAAGTCAAAGAGGAACATAAAGAACATCATATTGAATATGCCAATCCAATATAATACAGTGGAACCTTGGTTCACGACCACAATTTGTTCCATAACTTTGGTTGTAAACTGAAACAAATTTTCCCATTGGGTTGTATGGAAATACGATCGATCCATTCCAGACCCCTATGAACTCTATTGTTT
>JANHJO010005618.1:255216-269561 GCA_032468235.1 Pseudoxyrhopus heterurus | reverse complement strand
AATAGCCAATAGATAGTTATACAGCTTTTTTATCAATCTTTCTTCTGTCCCTGTTAAGAACTTGGTTGTTTTCTTACAGACATTTCATTACCAAGCTAGGTAACATCATCAGTGCTAGTCACTAGCACTGATGATGTTACCTAGTTTGGGTAGTGAAACATCTGCAAGAAAACAACCAAGAACCCCTCATTTCAACCCTGAGCTACAAATATATTTCTTTATTGGTCATGCCTACTCTGTTTTTTCCTTCTGTCTTCTCTTGACTATATTCTGATTGCAAAGAAAAAAAATAGATATATTTGTGAGACTTGCCAATGTTCCTAAAAATTCCTGCTTGCTGGTGGCATATTGTTTTGTTCCTGGAAAATGTGCCATTCTTAAAAAATAATCTGCCAACAACAGATGTTTAAAGAACAAAGTTTCCTTGTAGCAGGAACATAATATGTATCAAAAACAGGGACTGTGGCATGGTAAACATTTGTTTTTAGGATAGTCTGCAGCCATCCTTGAGTTAGAAATGCAGAAATGAAATATGATACTCCTAAAATACATCAGGAACAAAAGTAACAGAACAGACTAGTTTAGATTTAATCTACAGAACTGAAATATAGCACAAATATGGCATTGTAAAAGAACGGCTTAATAGTTTGAATATTTGTATCTCCTCAGCCTGCGTACAATACTTATTATTTTGTATTCAGTAAGCTTTGAAATTGCTTCCTTCCTATTTCTATTTTGTATATTGCCCAATATACATCTGTCAGCCCTACAGATCAGGAAGCAGATTCGAAGACTAGTACTATATTTTAGTAAGAAGGGTACAGTAACAGATTCACACAAGTCTGACCACATTTTCCTTTCCCTCCCTCTTATACCTCAGTCAGAGGGGAAGTAGTCTGAATTTCCCTTTGCCTGGGCTCAAAGCAAACTAATGCATTTTATTTCTTATATCTAATGTTCCTTCTAACTTGGAGAATCCTCAGTGTGGAAATTTCCCGGTCTTAAAGAAAAATGAAGATCAAGGAATTGGGAGCTAAGTTTATAGAATTGTCATGTAAAACTATTACTGTATTTTCACTTAAATCACACTTAGTAGATCTCAGTTTATGCTTCCCAGATCAGTAGTACAGTCATTTGTTATAGATAGCTACTGTGCAGACAATCTAGGAATCTTTATTTTATTAATGTAGATACTTTTTCAAATAATTATTATCTTTGTTCTCTCCTTTCCAAACATTTATTCTATCTGTCTGCATATGCATGTGTTTAATGAACTCCTTCTGAAATTCAAGAACCCCTAGAAACCATGTCTCTTTCTTTAGTAATCCACTGTTTTTAATGATAGATGTCACTGGCAAAAAAAACCTACATATGCACTCTCATAATATTTTATTTTTTCTTGTGTAGCTATTTCAAAACTTTCCCCATTGTGATATTGAGCAAGCAGAGTAAGGAATCTGAGCAGTAATCATTTAAGTAAACATAGAACATTCCACAGTATATAACATAAATCTATAGCCATAAGCTTTCCAGTCAAGCTGGCAACGGATGTCAAATTGAGATTCTTTTTGTTGAAAGTACACAAAGTGCCTCTAACAAATTTTTATAATATTTGTAAATGAAACCTAGATCTCCATCTATTAACATTTATGCACACAGGCATCCATTTGGTTGCTTAAAGACAATGTTAGCTATGAAGAAATCATTGGAGTGGTAGAATTTGATAAGTTGTTCTCCCACTTAAGGATAAGTTGTTCTCCCACCAAGCTCTTTTCTTCCACATCAATGGCTGGAGCACAGATGATAATCATATTAAAGAGTTTCTACAAAGTCTAATTGATATTATTGCATCATCGATTGCACTATTCTTGGTATACCCACTTTTCTTCAGCTAAAAACGGACAGGGGGCACGCATGCGCGGGAGGGGTGCAGTGTACCCCTTCTAACTTACAATTCCTAATAATGCTATTCCTTTTTTTTTTTTCATCTCCTGAATAGTAAACAGTGTGATCTTCTGAAAGTGTGCAATTCCAGTCCATCTTAATTCACTGATGCCTAAGATGTAAATTTGTAGTCATTTTATTTCATCTTTCACTGTTTTAGTCTTTCCTATGTTCAGGTTTTTTTGTGGGTCAATGCTCCCATTGCAATTCTCTTTTTGCAGCTTCAGATTTTATTTTTATGTATGATAATATCAACAACAATAACAACAGCTCCTAAAAGCTTTAATCAAGCTTGTTATAAATATCATTAGTACTCTGAAGATCATCAGCTCTTCCTTGGTAACATGTTGAGTGCCATCTGACTTGAGGGATCCCATCATCCAGGACTATGTCATTAGTCATTTTATAGTTTCTGTCCATGTGGTTGTCTTACAAGGGTGGTTTACTACTGCTTCTGCCACTTAATATGAATTTATGTCTTTGCCATTGTCACTAAGATGATCATCCACCGCTGGCATCTTCTTATATACGGTAATTAAAAGATCTATATCTCTAACTAATATAGATGCCTGCTTCCTTTAATTGGGCAGCCAGGATGACCTTTGTGCCTGGCTAATCCTACTTGGAATATATATTCCTGGCATACACTCTCAATGTTCTTCATCCATCCTGCCCAGGAATACCTCCTCCCCCATTATGATAAGACAGCACAAACCGACTTGGTGAAGGGAAATGTGGGGTTACTAAAACTATAGCAATCTGTAGCTAGGGCCGTTTTTTCCCCGTAGCAGTTTCTTTGAGTTACTCTTAAATGTTCAAATCATAATTCTATATATAGTTTCTAAGAGAGTAGTTAACATTGAAATCACAAAATTCATTTACATGTTCAGGATTGGCCTGTTACAATCATCTGAGAAACAAGTATTTACTCACTTTTAATTTACTCACCTTTTTGGCTTGAAAGAAAGAAAGAAAGAAAAGCTCTCAGAGGAGCATGTAATATAATAGTAAATCAATTGCAGGCCTATTGATTGGTACATAATGAAGTTTCCTGGTTGGACAGACCAGATAATAAGTTTATTGTTATATTTAAGATAGAGATAAAGATACAAAATGTAATAAGATTTAAAATCAAGAATTTTCAATCGCATATTAAATACAAAATAAACAAAGTAGATAGCTTAAACCTACTTTGCCTTCTGTTTGCTTCCTGCATACACCTTATGCAAAGAACTCTTATTAGCTAACAAGAAACTAGGTGATTGGTCTTTGTTGGCCACTACAAATTTTAGCAGATATAACAAACAATACAAACTGGGAAGAAGAGTTTTTTCTAGCATTTTACTGTCTTTTTCCAAACTTGATGATTTCCCATGATTGGAGAAGTTAAAGTCCAAGAAATCACCAAGTTGGAGAAGGTTGCAGTACCCATTAGGTCACTGCTAAAAATAATTTTCATTATTGGTATTAAGCTTTGGAATCAGAGTCAGATTGCACTGGCTTTTCAGAACATTTTTTATAGATTTGACTTTATGCAGCTAATGCTTGAATGGTAGATTAAATGCAACCTGCTATCTTGCTAAATGCTATAAAAGATTTCCTATTGGAAACTGTAAATTGTATCCATGCAAAGAATCTGACTGAATTAAAATGCTGTCAGTAACAAAGCTTTGAAAAGCAGACTGTCCAAAACCTGGGCAAGAATAGGCCTCAGTGAGATTATTTATATTTTATGTTGGAACTCCATGCAGTAACTGTCTCAGACAGCTTTTGGAGCATGTCTATGTAGACTAATTTGAGATAGATGAAGAAATATGCTAATGCATTTCAGAAAGGGTTAAACTGTGTTTTATTACGAGAGAAGATAGCTGAGTTGCAAAAGGTAAGAAGTGTTGAAAAATAGTTTTGAATTTTGATTTTACATAGGATTTGAAGAAAATATTATATCAATCTGTGAGAGCATTGAACATGCTAGAATTGGTACTGGGGTTCTTGGGATTTATTCCAGATTGTCTCTAAGTACCTTTGCCTGTACTATTAATAGGACTGGATTTTGATACAGAATGTATGGAGTCTTTTGTTCATTTGATTTACATTTGCAATGGATCTGGTTTCAGATTAAAGCCTTCAACTTTGAAACTTGGTAGTTCTGATTATGTTTTGCATGTCAGCATTAGCTACGGTGTAGTTTCATAATATAGTATGGAGACACTATTAAATATAATAGGCTGATAAAATCTGTGCTACTCAGATCTGGCCATAATTATCCATGACACTATTGCCTCATAACTAGATTACTGCACTGCTTTCTCCCAGTTGCTGATACCAGTAGTTGGTTTACACTCCTATTTTCTTTTCACAATAAAATGCCTCACCAGAAAACATATATGCTTTGTATCTTTCAAATGAAATGACATGATTTTGATTGCATTAATCATTCCAAAATTGTAATGATTCCAAATGATCAAAACAAGTTATAGGCAGGGGTGGGTTTCAACTGGTATAACAATTGGTTTGGTTGGTTTTTGTTTAAAAAAAATTTGCCCTCCCACATGCCCGGAGCCTCTAGCTACCTTGATTCACTGTGTTTTCAGCACACCTGATGAGCGGGGAAGCCTGCCTCAGCTGTTTTTCTGCCTAGGGGCTGCTGCAGAAAGTTTGTTTCTTCCCCCCTTATCAGCTGTGCTGAAAACAGAGCAAATAAAGGTAGCTAGAGGCTCCGGGCAGGTGGGCAGGTGGGCTAAAAAATTTTTTTTTTACAAAAAACTGACCGAACCAGTTTGCTGGCTCCACCCGACCTTAACAACCAGTTCAGGTGAACCGGTCCAAACCAGTAGAAACCCACCCCTGGATAGGTTGTATTGACTTACAGCCATAATTGAGCCTGGAATTATGGTCATAAATTGTACTAGTCATTAAAGCAGATCATCGCATGACTGATCCAATTTTATGACTTTTTATTTTGCATCATCTGTTAAAAAAATCCATGGTCATTAAGCGAATGCAGAGTCATTAAGAAAACCTAATATCTGCAATGGGCCAGTTTCCCATACAAAAAACATAAATCATCACATGACATTGCAACAACTGTAAATGCAGGCCAGTTGCCATGTGCCTCAAGTGGCCATCAAAACATTGACTAAGTCATAAGTCCTTCATAACTTTGAACAGTTGCTAAGTGACTGATTGTAAATTAAGGGCTACCTGTAATGATATGTTCATTCTGCTGTGCAAATTGATTGGCTAGTTTTGGAAAGCTTTTGTTAAAAAAGCTTAGAAAAAAAATAAGCTTTCTGTTTTCAACTTTACCGTTGCCTGATTAATGTGTTCCATTAGAAGGATTTGAAAATTGCATAAGTATGGCAGCACAGAATATTACAGTATTACAGTAAGAACAACCAGGTCACCTGTTCATAAATGAATACAGTTGTTCTTTGCACATATTTCATCCAGCAATAGTTTATTTTTATTGTCGTGTCTACCACTGGCCTACCAGTGACTATAAAACTACTTGGAAAAGCAATTCAGAGACGTGATAGCATTAAGGCAGAAAAGAAAATGAAACAGTGTAAATATTATTATAAAGTGTCCTCTAGAACAGGAGTCCCCAACCCCCGGTCTGCAGCCTGGTACACATACAAACATAGTGGAGGCCTACATATATGACACCTTTCTTGAAAGTTAAAATAAGAATTTTCTTTCTCTTGAAAATATAATGTAGGGAATCCCTTTGGAATGATAGCACCACTGACTGTTTAAGACCTTCTCATCCCATGCAACATTTCTAGTCTAACTCAGACTTCTTGCTCTAGTTATTTTTTCTTGAGTATCAACATGGTCAACACAAGATGTATGGTTTAAAAAGTCCAGATGTTATAGAGAGAAAAAGAGTCAGGATCATGTTTCACATTGTCTGATCAGTTTTTGATCAGAGTAAAAGAAAAATATGGATATAGGAAAGTCAAAAAAGAGCAAATTAAAAATGAGTTGTTTTTCTAAAGCAGACAAGTGTGGTAACTGCATAGCCCATGTTTAAGAAATACTGATAAGAAAAAACTGTATGTTTTCATTGAAAAATTAAAATATTCCACATAGGGTTTTATTTTACTTTATTTCAGGACTGTCTTATTTTTTTAAAAAAAATTGAAATACACAGTTTAGTTTTGAAAGATTAGTTTAATTTTGTTTTGTTTTTTTCCTTATAAAGCTCACATTCATTCAAACTTTCTTTATCTGATATTCTCCATATAGAGTGGGAATAATGGAAGTTTGGCTGGTTTAAAGAGTTACAATATATCTGGAAGGCAAAGGAAAAGGGAAACTACTCTACCTTAACTTAATGTTTCACAGTCAAGTAATCAAGATACATTGTTTAATGTAACCATTATTTTAGAAGACCAATTTTTGTCCTTTCTGGTTTGGTCAAGATATAAGTGAATGGAAAGTTTTCCATTGCAAGAAACAGAAAAATTGGAGGACTGTTATTATATAAGAAATTATTAATATGTAAAGTTTTCTTACACATTTTTTATTATTTTTACCCTTTCATATAAAATGAATGTGTTATCCCCATAATATGATTGTTCACCACATAGAATCACTTGTTTGAGATGGGTGGCTATAGAAATTGAATAAATTACAGTAATAAACATATAGTTTTTCCCTAGAACATTTCTCCATTAGTACAAAATGTTTTATTCAAAATCAGGTGGTGCCTATTGTGATATAGCTGTTCCATATGCAGTTGTTCTTAGAATCCCCTAAAATATTGAAATGTTAATTGGAAGTGTTAATGTTTGGACCAATATTTTTCAACTTGAAGTATCCTACAGCAGCAAAAGATATTTATGTAAACCACATATCACTAAACTTCTATTTAATGCCTTTGCGCCTGAAATTAACATTGAATATTTTCTATTTTTCAAGTGGACTCTTCTGTGAAAATCCACCACCCATGGTTCTCCTCCAAACCAGTCCTTGTGATTATTATGAATGCCAAAATGGAGCACAATGTATTGTTGTGCAGCAGGAACCAGTCTGCCGTTGCCTGGCAGGTTTTGCTGGCCAGAAGTGTGAGAAACTCATTACTGTCAATTTTGTTGGGAAGGATTCCTACGTTGAACTTCCACCAACCAAAATCCGTCCGCAAGCAAACATCTCACTTCAAGTAAGTTATGCAGTTAATTTTATAAACCTTTCTCAACCCAGTTATTGCAAAAAGTTTATGCGAAGGTCAATGAAAGCATTACATTAATCCCCGACGTGCAACCCAAATAGATTAATTAATTAATAAGAATTAATAAGTACATAACCTAAAGCCTCAGCATTTCATTCAGTCCTCCAAATCCTAAATACTAAAGAATTATATTCTGTAATGTAACCAAAAGATAACATTATTAAATATGTTGGAAATAACCGTATCAATTGCATAAGATTAAGTTATTTATTGTTCAACTTTTAGAAGTACAGCTTCTGATATGTCACTCAAAGCTACACACACAGTCCTTGATCAAAGGACAGTTACATACTTCACTTTGCTGGAAAACAAATTGAGAAATCACCTGTAATAACTGATATTTTTAGCAGCTTATTAAATCAATCTGCTCCATTTGTATATGTAGCCTATACAACTCTTAGTGTGAGAGATCTATTTTTTGCCTCATCACAGACTTTTCTCCAAAATACAGAAAGAAGACAGATGATCTTATTTTGCTTTTTTAAAAGACCTTTCTTTACACTTTTCTTTAGTTCTGCATGTATAAAAGAGTAAAATATGTCACATGAGTTATGAGCTCAGACACAGTTTACATAGCTCACATTTTACATTTATTTCAGAAAAGAATTCTGATAAAAATGTATTTTGGATGATAATATGAAAGCCAGACTTGTTTACTACATGAATTTCACACAGATGGTGTTCTCAAAGCTTATTTTCCAGTTAAAACATTGCTTCTCCATCTGGTAGTTAATTGCCACTCATATAAAAAAATTAGTTTTAAGTAAGCATCTCTTGAAACAGGATTCAGAAGTCTTCCCTAATGAAAGGAAAGCTGATAAATAAATTTCAGCTTACAAGCTTAGAAAAACTTTTTTTTAAATATGATTTTTATAACACTTATATAGTATACTTATTATTTATTTTGTAAAGTAAAATATTACTTTATTTTATAAAATAAAATAGTATTTATTGTTGGTAGAAGTAGAAGTACTTCTACTAGTAGAAGTAAATAAAGTTGGTAGAAGTTGATACAAGTATTGGGTTTAATTTCAAGGCCTTTCTTTAAAAGCAAGTGGGTGTAATTATATACAAGCCTGTAAGTGGCTTGTACAAAAAAGCTTAAAAGATTACACAGATCCTTAAATAAGTATGTTTAATATCATTAGTTACTTGCACTTTTAAAACATGGAGGAACAAGGGTGGCCCAGAATCATGTGAATCATGCCAGCATCTTTTTATCCTCCAGTGGTTTATTCTATTAATAAATAGAATAAAAAAGAAAAGGCCTTTTCTTTTTTAGGAGGGAATTTAGGGTTTATTAAGGACCAAAATGGTGACTTTCTGTTTTGCAGAGATTTTACAGAATAGTTATTCTGTTAAATATCTACATGATTTAACACTTGAGAGTACCCATAAAAAAATAAATCCTGGCTTTACCCACTTTGTGAGTATGGATTTTTGCCACACAAAGTTTGGACAAGGGGGTGTTTATTCCATAAAGTAGAAGCATCTATGCTTAGGATCAAACAAAAAAAGATAGGCTGATTTAAAAAAAAATATCATAGACATTTTGTGTTCTTACAAACCCAAATTATGTCTTATGAATCATTTTCAAAACATGTACAACACTTGTTCACATTCATATCCTTCAGTCCCTTTCAGTCCTATATACACAATCTTCCCAAAATTTCATGTACCCATCCTATGGGAACATCTTATCTTTTGAAGTCCTCCTAAATCTGACGTTATAGGGACATGGATGAGATGTCCTCTCATTTTGTGTCGCCAACCTTGTGGCATTTACTGTAGAAGATCTCTAAAAATAACTTATTTTTGCTGAACGGTCAACCCTATTTAAATATTACCAATATCTCTCTTGGAGCCAGTTTGGTGTAATGGTTATGGCATCAGGCTGGAAACCAGAAAACTGTGAGTTCTAGACTCACCTGAGGCTCCCAAGCTGGATGACACTGGGACAGTCCCTCTCTCTCAGCGCTAGGAAGCAAGCAAGGGAAAACCACTTCTGAAATCTTGTCAAAAAAGCTACAGGGACTTGCTCAGGCAGTCAACAGAAATCAAGACTGACTTTAAAAGCACACAAAAAGAATCTATATTGGGAGAGGGTTATTTTATTATTCTTACATTTTATAAGATTTAATGTGTTACAACTCACCACATACGCACACACCTAGTCTTCCTTTTGGGCAGACTATATAAACTATAAAATTTCTAAATTCTTGCAGTAAGGCGGCTGTTTTTATAAGGAGTCTATGTGTCAATAAAGTTTCTAGAAAGATATTATGTTGTCTCTAAATCTCTTATAGTAGGGGAAGAAAGTTCTTTCACAAGTAACACTAGGGATTATTTAAAGTTACCAGATACATGTTGGAAACTATGTTTGAGTTACATCTTTTACAACAGCTCAGCTAGCTAGTGCGCAAGCTTTTGGGTTGGAAAAGATGAACCATAAAACTAAGAACAAGCAAAGTCAGAATTTCCAGCTTAGCCTCTGCTGCGATGCAGTCACTCAACATGTCAAGCTCTTTCCCAAAGGGGTTTTTTAATGAGGCAACTGGACTTTTTTTGTGTTTTCTTTTGAAGACATTTGGCTTCTTATCCAAGAAACTTCTTCAGCTCTGACAGGATAGTGGAGAATGTATGTATGTATGTATGTAGGACATACAAAACCTTTGCAAGACCAATTCTTGAATATAGCTCATCTGTCTGGAATCCACACTGTATATCAAACATTAACACAATCGAAAAAGTCCAGAGATACTTCACAAGAAGAGTACTTCACTCCTCAAACCGCAGTAGAATCCCTTATGCCACCAGACTAGAAATTCTGGGATTAGACAATCTTGAACTGCGACGCCTTAGGTCTGATCTAAGCATAGCCACAAAATTATCCGCTACAACATTCTACCTGCCAATGACTTCTTCAGCTTCAACCATAATAATACATGAGCAAACAATCGATACAAACTCAAGGTAAACCGCTCCAGACTTGATTGCAAGAAATATGACTTCAGCAACAGAGTAGTTAATGCCTGGAATACTCTACCTGACTCTGTTGTTACAGCCTCAAACCCTCACAGCTTCAACCTCAAACTGTCTACTGTGGATCTCAACCCTTTCCTACGAGGTCCGTAAAGGGGGCGTGTGTAAGCGCACCAGCATGCCTACTGTCCCTATCCTACTGGTTCTTTTGTTTACTTATATATATTCTTTATGTTTTCATTCTATATATCTATATATGTTTTGACAAATAAAAAAAAAAAGTCTTCCCCTTGTATTTTTTTTCTAGGCCTTCTTCCCCAAACTGGAATCAAGAGATGGGCAACAGATGAGGAAAGCAAGCAACCCTGAAATCAAGTAAGTCTGCTTGCACAAACTGCCCACAACCTGCTTGCACAACCTACCCATCGCAAGAGTTTGGTAACAGATGATGCTCTTCATTCTCCACCTCCCAGTTCAAATTGCTCTGACCATTTAAAAAAAAGATAATGTTACAGTTTGACAAAAGTAATCTTAGCGGTATTCTCTAAATGAGTGTGTTAATCGAAATGATGAACAAATAGCCCACAAAGGCTTTATCAGTTCAGAGAAGGGAATCTTCATAGTGTTCTCATTCAGTGGAAATGGTATAGTAAGGAGGGAGCCAACTAGACAATCAGATTTTTACATTTTTGTTCTTTTTTAAATTTTCTATCTGTGGTATAAAAGGCTCCCTTCTTGAAAGGACTACAGACAATCTATAGGGTGGGTTGTTCAGTCTGATCTAAGTGAAGCATAAACGAATGCCATTGTATCCAGTTCTATATAAGGATTTACATTATACTGGCTAGCACTGATGATGTTACCTAGTTTGGATAATGAAATGTTTGCAAGAAAATAACCAAGCTCAAAGGCCACTAAGGGCCTTTCATTTTGAACTCTGAGCTGCAAATAGGATGTACATGTCTGTAATTACTCAGAAACTAACACCTCTGCTGATAGAAATGAAAGTAAAATCGTATATTGCTTCTTCAATTGGAAAATGCCTAAAAACTGTGGTGGTTTTCCTAAACTGCATTTTTGTTTTTCTATTTTTCACCCTCAAGACCTCTTCAGGATAAATAAGTCAATTCTTCAATTAAGTAGGGTATGAAAAGAAAGTTGGCCAGTGACCTTGATAGCTGAAACAGGCTTGCTCTAATTCCAGCCCAACCCTTTAACTCAGCCTGTGCCAAATGGAGTGTCTCAAAGAAGCCTTGGTTTGATGTCAGAAGCCCTTTTCCAAAAAATAATTTTTAATATGATGGGAGAAAATATTAATGCACAATGAATAATCTTACTAATTTTTTACATGCACAGAGAAAGGGAGGAAGGGAGGGACAGAAAGAGAGAGAGAGAGAATGTTTTGGGCCTATTTACTACAGGTAGTCCTTGACTTACAACCACATCTGAACCAAAAACTGAGCAACATTCTGTTGCTAAGCGAGACAATTGTTAAGTGAATTTTGCCCCATTTTACAACCTTTCTTGCCACAATTGTTAAATGAATCTCTGCTGTTGTTAATTTATTAATACAGTTGTTAAGTGAATCTGGCTTCCCCATTGACCTTTCTTGTCAGAAGTTCACAAAAGGTTATCAAATGACCCCAGGACACTGCAACCATCATAAATACATGCCAGTTGGCAAGCATCCAAAATTTAATCATGTGATCACAGAGATGCTGCAACGGTCATGTAAAAACAATCATAAGTGACTTTTTTCAATACCACTGTAACTTTGAATGATCACTAAACAAATGATTGTAAGTTGAGGACTACCTGTCCTTTGCCCTGATTCCATTAAATGTTAATGTTAGAATGTAACCAATAGTATGACTACTTGGATTAGTATCTTGAAAAGTTCAAAGTGGTGATCTCTTGCAAAGGAATCATTTTGGAAATTTTCCCTCATTCCCCAGTTACTCACCATTATAGCATTCACTAGCCAAGTGTGTCTCTCTACTTTCAGTGAAAGTCTCTAACCGATACTGAGAACAGAAAACAGCAAATAATCCATTAACCTGAAACTGAAGTCTTAATTCTTTGAAGAGAAATGGCCATCCTTGGAAAGCAAACTGGCTTCTGATGTAGAAATCTCAGCCAACAATTAGGAGAATCCGGCTCTGGACTTTGTTTTGAGAAATTCTAAAACCCACCCCTAATGGTTTGAAATGAAGCAATTACTGCTTTGTTTTTAATTATTCCAGTGAGTGTAAATTACTTTCATTCACCATAAAATACCTGCCCCCACACAATTAAGTTGTTAGAAGTTTGAGGTCAAACTTGTTTACAGATATTGATTTTGGATTTTTAAATCACACATTTATAGTACACATATCAATAGATGACCTTGGATGAGACCTTTCAGGAAATACATAACGTAAAGCAGGGATGTTCAACCTTGACAACTTTAAAATTGTGGACTACAACTCTCAGAATTCAATGGCTGACTGGAAAATTCTGGAAGTTGAACTCCACAAGTCTTAAAGTTGCCAAGGTGGGATATTTCTAATCTAGAGGACAGCATGTTAAGTTCATTGGCTTGATTACAGGAATGTGTACATATTGAATCCAAAGCCCAATGGTACCACACTTCTTAGAGCCTCCTTAAAGAAGCTGGATCTGTCTCTGGATTTGCATTGTGGCCAAACAAATGCATGAAAATATGCATTTGAATTCAGGTGGTTCTGCCAGGATGTGACCAGATGCTTCCAAGTAGGTGAGGACATACAATTTGTGTCTGTTCTATAGTAGTCTCAAAATTTTGTCAGTATGATTTGGGGAAGAGGCATTATATAGCATTTAAAGATGTTCATACAATTTTGAAAACATGGAATTTATTGTTTTATGAAAATCTTGAAATGTATTGACCATGGAATACAACAAAATTGACGATGTATCTTTATCCATTCTCTGCCTGTGAATTGATTCTCTATATACATTTTCATTATGGACAACTGAGTTGCTATTATATATCTATTTCAAATCATATTTTATTTTTTTATCATTATGTTTCTTCCTTTTTATTTGTATATATTGTTTTGTATATGAACATATCTCTCATTTTCTCTCTTTGGTATATCATTGCAATATCTATATTTACCTATATTATCTATATCTATATCCACATATGTTTAGTATTAAGATGGGAAAATTCTAGGATAGATGTTTGGGCTTCACAGTCCTGGTAACACTTTTTTGATAAACATTCTTAAAACATTTTCTTAATTGGAAATTAATAACACTGGCAAACATGTATACATCTGTGTGGTAAAACCTTACACACAGTTACCCCAAATGTTCATTGCTATGATGAAAACATTCTAAAAGATACATAGATTTTTGATGCTGACCCTTCTCTCTGAAGTTCGGTGTTGGTTCTCAACTGAAGGTGTACTTATATTTTTGAATAAAATTTCATAAGTGCTAAATGGCAAACTTGAAAGTATAACAAGGAGTGATGTTAGGCAATCTAGATATTTAGCACCTTTACTGGAGACAGCCTAAGAGCCGCTTTGCTGAAGCTCAGGCCAGGCTTCCCACAGTTTAGTTTTCAAGTAATGTCCGGTTCCCTAGATACAACTATGGTACGTACTCTGTATGTGTTGAGAGGAGTTAGCTTCTGGACTTTTAAATGTTTTGCAGGAGCAGTCCTATAGCAACACTTTGTTTCTGTATACTGGAGAAATGCATCTTTAATCTCTTGTTCAGAGGTGAGGAGGGCACTGAGGAAAAAAAAGTAGACAACACACTACTTCATTTGGGTTTGAAATAATTATTATGAAACTTTATATCCTGATGTATTATTGTATATAATGAAGCCATAACTACTATTCTCTAAACATTCCTATTTTCCTCAATTTATTTCCTTCACCTAGAGAATCATAGGTCAACCTGTGAACTAGATGGAATTGTTTTGAAAGAACAATTGGGTTTGCTCTGTGGTATGTATAGTCAGCAGCCAGGGTCAAAGTATCTGAAGAAGTAATTCCTGTAATCCACACTAATCTACTGTTCACTAAAATAATTTTAGGATTCCTTAGAGTGCTTCCATCTCCTAAACTAAGCAGAATAGACTAGACGGTGAGGGGTCCTTGGTGTTCTCTGAACTTGGTTTCTTTCTTGCACATGTTTTCATTACTAAAAC
>JANHJO010005618.1:230498-245655 GCA_032468235.1 Pseudoxyrhopus heterurus | reverse complement strand
AAGAGAGATATTGGGAGAAAGATAAACCTGATTTTGTTTGTTCAGACCATCCATCCAAACTGGCCTCCCCTAGGTTCTATTTTTGAAATCACCTCTCTGTGGCCCTCTTGCTTTTACTGGGGATAACAGAAGCACAGCTTTAAATAAAATGAAGCAAAACTTGTTTTAGTAGACAAAGCAAAATCATTTCGTGAAGCACAAAAGAAGCTTGAATAGCTGTTTATGAAGTAGCACATAAGTAACAGTATTCTAGTGATGCTTATTTTTTAAAGACTGGGTGCAATGGAACATCAGTGTGAGCTGTCTTCTAAATTCCAAACTCTCCAGGTAATCTTGAGCTTCTGAAATCAGAAACAGAACACACTTTGGCTCTTTTTGGAATATTTATTTGTAAATCTCCTCTGTTGCAACTTGTTGGATTAGATCCATTGGTTGTGACTTTCTTACTATTCATTATTCATGTCTTCATTATATATTATTCATTATCTTGTCTGTGTCCACCTAGGGATTAATGTTATCACATTAAGCCCTAGGTAGACACGGGCAAGATAATGTCTATGTCTGTCTTAATTGTTTATCCCATTTTTAAAAATATCTGGTACAGAGCACAATGCTTATTTATCACTTCTTCTAACTAAATAGGACTCTGATGTTTTCATGTTGCCCAATTTTTCACATCTATTTATTCGTCCCCCAACTATGACTGAAGATTAGCACTAATCTTAGTGATTATTACTTGTATTATTTGCATCGGTATTATTTCTCTTATGCTGATTTTATTGTTTTGTAATTTTATTGCATTTTTATACCCGTTTGTTAATCCTACTAATAATTTTAGTTCTGTGTACTTCTACGTGTTTTCAGACCTAAAGGCCAGAATAAAGGTTTGTTGTTATTGAAAGGAAATATTACGTATAACAAATGTTATATGACAAAATATTTCCATTTTTTGCTCTTGGATCAGAATACTATCTTTTTTACAATGTCTCTTTTAGAATGCATTTTAATAATTTTTCTATTATGAGAATGTATTATTATGAGGTTATTAGGAGAATAAGCCCACAAAAGTAAGAATAATTTATGAGTAAGCAAAACCATAATGATAATACAATGATAAGTAATACTATTATTGTTCTATTATCCTGAATAGTCAGTTCTATTCTCTCAATACCAGTTTTATAAATCATAATTATGATTTACCATTTAATTTGATTTCTTTCTCAGAATTGGGTGAAGGTTATCAGTGGCTTAGTATAGGACCTGCATTGTATTCTCTTGACCTGTCTTTGATAAGTGTTGCTGACAGCCGTTTTCTATAAATTGTAATTTGGTTTTTATGAGCGTTTTTTCTTCCCTTTGAATATAGATGGAATATGGTTATTTATTTTCTTGGAAGTGTCAAATGAAATACAGCTGGCTATCTTGAAAAGTGTTTATATTTCAATAAGTTTGAAAAAGTATATATTGTGAATTCCAGAGGAATGATTCTAAACAAGGCAGATTCTACTTAGTATACAGCATTTTAATAGGTTTATTGGAATTTAGCCCAAAGTGAAAACTAGAGAACTGTTTCTAATTGGTTGGCAAACAGTTGTTAAGACAAGCTTTGGCTTTTTGAATCCAAACACAAAAATTGGAACTAATCCAATTCCCATTTTAATTTTTCTTTTTCTCTCACACGCACATCCCCTTATTGCTATTTCTTACTGAAATAACTTTTGAAAGAGCGTTAGGTATGTTTGCAATCCTAGATCATATACAATTAATTAAGATGTTACTTTGCCAATTGTAGGGATCAGCCTCATTCTTCTCCCTTCTTTGAAAGCTTTAATTTGGGTGGTAGATTATCCTGATCTAACTTCTAGTCCTTTGTTATTTGTTTACATTCTGATTTGAAGTGAATGTGTAGTACATTGGGTAATATGCAAGCAGCACAGTTTTGTTTTGCTTTTTCCCCTCTAAAAATTATATTTTTGTGATGCTCTACTGCCATCTAGAAATGAAGCATCAGACTGCACCTTTCTTTAGCTGTACTTCCCAAGCTCGTAAATTTATCTCTTATATATAAAGTTATAACAATCTGTAACTACGGCACTACTGGAACTTTTATGTATTATGATATTGCTGCTGGGGTAGGAATGCTAAGAAATTATTATCCTATGTTTCAAATAATGGGTTTATCTGGTTGATTGTCACATTTTGTAATTAAGTCTTGACAGATGAATGTTTTCATCTGTAGTATGTTTTCATCTGTGGCATTGTTTTTGAAGGATCAGTGTGAGGACACTTGAGTCAGCTCCAATTTTAACACAATCTCCTTGTTGTAGAATATAGCCTTTTAGTCAATCAAAATCACAGCCTCCGTGGGTTGCTGGCTCAACTGTGGTGCGCTGTTCAGTGTCTGTGGTTTTCTTCCATTAATCTCTTGCCAAGCCACTGTCTCTGACTGTCTCTGATCATTGTAGATCCCCCTGCAACAGCATCAAACCAGACCTTCTAGGGATGAATGAGCATTTATCTTCTTGAAAAAAAATCCTATCCCTGAATCCAGGGTTGTCTTTTTGAGGTAACAGCAATTGCTGATGGAACAAAATGCAGATTTCCAAGCTTCTCTCGAAGCAATACACCTAGAAAACACTGGTGCACAAACCAGCCAATGTTCCAGTTACATATGTTGAAATCACAGAGATATAAATACACGTTTAACTTTCTGATTCAAATAAGAATTAGTGTTTAACTTCCTGAGAGACTGACCCTCAGCTGAAGCATGCTCTTAGGATTCTTTATTAAGTAAGTGCCCTTTAAAATAGTTCCCCCTGTCAGGACAGTTTCTGACAGGGGGAACTATTTAATGACAGAAATCATTGAAAAGGGTTTTCCTTAAAGTAAGCACCTTTCCTTACTTGGTGCAATAAAGGGCATCTTCCCTTTATCCCTGAGGCAGGAAGTTGAGCTAGGGCCTTTTCAGAAGGTTCTTTGATGGACAGGCAAACCAGTTTCATCTTCAGAATTTAATAAACTCAATAAACTGAGTAGTCAAATTTTTTTGGAAGAGTGAGCCTTGTTCTGTCTTCCAACTTACATACCAATTAAAGATGAAAGGTATTGAGTAAAGTGGGAAGGAAGGAAAAGAGACTTTACATTGCTAAAAGTTAGGAAAATAAATTTTATCAGAACTATTGTTTTCTTAAAACAAAATCTAATAATTGTCCATTTTAATGTTAACAAAGGCCTAGACTTTCTGAAAGATCTTAAAAATACGAGTAGTCCTGAACTTACAACAGCTTGCTTAGTGACTGTTCGAAGTTACAACAGCACTGAAAAAAGTGATTTATGACCATTTTTCACACTTACGACAGTTGTAGCATCCCCATGATCATGTGATTAAAAATTCAGGTGTTTTCTAACTGACTCATGTTTAGGATGATTGCAGTTACTCTTATTTTCTACCTTTTTCTAATTATTTTATTCTAACTGCATATATGAACTCTCTTACATTTCTATTTTTCTTATGGCAATTACATTGAGATCAGATAATTGCAAAAGCTGTTTAACATAGCTTCTAATACACTTCTCTTGGGGTTTTTTTTCCTGAAAGTGTGGAGACAGTAAATGACGGACAATTTCATAGTGTGGAGCTGGTGATGTTGAACCAGACCTTGAATTTGGTAGTAGATAAAGGCACTCCCAAAAGCCTTGGCAAACTGCAGAAGCAACCCGTGGTTGGTCAAGATACTCCACTCTACATTGGAGGTGAGTTCTGATTTCTGCAGAATTTCAGCTGAGGGTCAGACTAAATAATAATCTTAAGACCTCCACAAGTGCACAATAAAAGACAATTAGCTGAAATGTGAAATACTTGCAGAAGATTCCAATATTTTTGCCTGAAACACAATGCTATCCCACAGCAAAATAATATGTTGATGTTATTATTATTATTTTAAATTTATATATTTGAGGGGTCCTTGGTACTCTCTGAGCTTGCTTGTTTTCTTGCAGAGTTTCATTACCCTAACTAGGTAACATCATCAGTGCAGGTAAGGAGTTCTTACATTGTATGTTGTAGATGACTTCTCCCTGATGAAAAAACAGAAATCATCTTCAACATACAATATAAGAACTACAACAACCACCATGTAGGACAAACAGGCAGAAGACTGGCAGAACAAATTCATGAACACCAACTGGCAGTCGGAAGACATGATGAAAATTCTTAATTTCACAATACATTTAACCATAGTTTCAATTGTGAAAATGTAACAATCCTAGACCAGACCAAGTCCAAAAATGCCAGGGAATTTCTAGAAGCCTGGCACTCTGACAAATCAGCCATCAATAGACACACAGACATTAAAAATATCTATATACTATGCATGTTATGTATTGAATATATATAATTGGGTTAAGGCCTGCTGAAGTGAAACTAACCTTTAGATAACCCTAACTGTTAACTCCAACTGTTTTGGAGGGAAACTTAGAACATTCATATTTGGGCAGGCTTTTTCAAATATTAAGATTGGTTAAGGCCTTTGGGCCCAGGGTATAACTTACAGGCATTTGCCTGCTGTTCCTCAGTTCCAGTTTTGAGTCAATAAATGCTGTTGTAGCTTTGCTGGTCTGCTTCTTGCCTACTGAAGCCCACTACACAATAATGCAAGAGACAATCAACCAGACCAAAAGAGAAAAAGGTTCCAGCATCTCTCCACCAGTAATCAGCACTCAGATGAGCATAGATTAACTCCAAGGTTAACTTCAGACCAACAATCAAGTAAGCAATATGCCAAAAAAAGAAACTGACAAAAGCCATCAGTAAACAGCCCAACCAAAGAATCTCTGAGACCACCCCCACCCACACAGACAGGCAAGACACCAGAACATAAACTGACAGCAAACAGCACTCCTTACTAGCACTGATGATATTACCTAGTTAGGGTGATGAAATGTCTGCAAGAAAACAAGCGATCTCAGAGAGCACCAATGACCCCTCATTTCAACCCTGAGTTACAAATATGCTCCTTTATTGGTATTTATATATTTGTATGGACTTCAAAATCTGTGCAAATGATTGCTTTTTTTCAGCATACATTTTGAAGTGCCATGCACAAAATTAAAGTGTAGTAAATGATGGCATAGAAGACAAATATTAACCCAATAAATACAGTATATTGTTCATTAATAAACTGCTGCAATCTGCTTATCTAATCTTATGCCACTATGTCATTACTTTCAAGTGAAATATCATAGAGTTACTCAAATATTGCACAAAGCATTTTGCAACTTTCTTTCCAGGAATTCCCACATCTACAGGGCTGTCTTCATTGAGGCAGGGGACAGAGAGGACACCGAGTGGCTTTCATGGGTGCATTCATGATGTCCGAATTAATAATGAGCTGCAGGATTTCAAAGAATTACCACATCAGTCAGTAGGAGTCCTTCCTGGTTGCAAATCCTGTAACATCTGTAAGCATGGAATTTGCCGCTCTCTTGAAAAATCAAGTGTGGTCTGTGAGTGCCATCCAGGCTGGACAGGTTCACTGTGTGATCAAGAACTTAACGATCCCTGCCTTGGCAACAAGTAAGTTTCATTCAGTGTAACTTTCCTTACAGATAAAAGGAATGTGTGACAAATGTGGGCTGAAACAATGTGAACTCCAACAGATTTTTTCCCCTTTTTTCTATAAGATGCCTTCATGGAAAGTGCATTGCCACCAACTCTGCTTATATATGCAAGTGTATAGAAGGTTACGCGGGTATACACTGTGATCGAAAAAATGATTCCTCCAACTCCTGCAGATTTCTAAAATGTAACCACGGACAATGTAAGATCTCTGCACAAGGGGAGCCCTACTGCGAATGTGATCCAAGCTACAGTGGAGAGCGTTGTGATAGAGGTTGGTGTATTTGTAATACATGATACATGATCTGGTCTGTCTCTTTTACCCATTTACAAAGCAATGCAGAAGCTCTGCTGATGTCTTTCCGTTTCAAAGAAAATTTCCATTTGTGTACCATACATTTACATATGCCAGGGGTGTCAAACTCGATTTCATTGAGGGCCACATCAGTGTTGTGTTTGACCTCAGGGGGCCATGGTGGGCATGGCCATGGTGGGCGTGGCCATGGTGGGCATGGCCAGCTCAACATCACTAGTGTTGGGAACCTGTGGCGGCCCGAGCATTCTGTCAGCGAAAACAGGCTCCTGAGTTCCGTTTTTGGCTGCGACAGCCTCCTGCAACCCTCTAGCAGTGAAAACAGAGCTCAGGACAACCGTACACATTTTCACTGGCAGAAGCACCATGAGCCGGTCCTTCACTGTTTCCAGGGCAGCCCCATGGGCCAGATCTAAGCACCCCATGGGCCGGATCTGGCCCGCAGGTCTTGAGCTTGACATATGCTCTTACATATGTGACCTGTCTTCCTTTTACCTGACAGAATTGGGGTGCATATGGCATAACAATGAATCTTTATTACCCATATCAGAAGTTTCATCAGATGACAACAGCATGAAGACTTTTCTCTTTTTAATTCCTGTCAGCTGAGTTCTGCCATAGTTGAGACATACAGCTAGTTCTGTCTTACATCCTTATTACATTAGCAGTTTGCATAGTAAATCTTAGCTAAGATAAAAATCCAGAAATCACAGGGACACAAAAACATCCTACAGGTTAGACTGCATAGCTAAGTATTATCTTCTCTGAGACAATGCCTGCAGCACTTCTTCAGGACTTTAGAAACAACTTTTCCCAGTCCTACTTGCAAATTCTACAAACTGAACGAGAATGTTTTTGTACAGGAAATAAATGTCCTAATGAAATGTCATTAAGCTATAATCTCTGCCAGGATGAATTTTTGAAAGAGAATGTTACACAATGCCCTTTTAAAAATAATTTTCATATTAAATTGGGTTAATATTTCAATTAGTGTTTTAGTTAACTTTTATTAACATAAAGGAGATGCATGTTAATATTAATGGGATGTACTTTTAACAAGATTATAGACCTATAGCTAATTATTTTCTCGCAGTTTATTAGCAAAATTAAGTCAGAAATTTCTCAGTGTTATAACTTAATACAGATTATACTAAAGGATATTGTTTTGACTGAGAAATAAATCTGGGCACACACGTCACACTCCAATAAGTATTGTCTCACACTGTCAAACTTGTGTGATAATTCATACAAGAAGCACACCCAGAAATATTAGTTCTAACTCTATTGTAAGATTACATTACAGAATATTGCAGGTGTGAAAGTACATCTCTCCCCACCTCGTCTTTACAGTCCAAGAAATTAGGGAGTGTCTGTTCTGAGATATTTACCACGCCCACGTTCTTCTGAGGGCTCAGTTATCACTTGTCTGATCCTTGTCTCCTGAAGCTCTTCCATCTGTCTTTCAAGCTCATTTCCACATACCATTATATATATACCATGAAATGACAAAGGCATTTCATGTAGGGTTCTAGTCTGTGTTGGATTATTCTGCTAGTGTGTGAATTTAAGAATACTATACAATAGTTTACATACTCTGTTTTAAGTCTTCTTTCTTTGGTATTGGTATGTGTATTGACTTCCAATATGTCACTAACTGTATCAGTCTCCAGATTTATTGCCACATTTTTATTAGAATCTTTACGAACTAAACAGTGTCATCTTATATCTTTCAGCATCTGTCCCCTATTGCTTCATAGCTCCTACTCTAATAACATTCCAGAGATCACTAAAAATTTGGTTGTTATCCCAGGCCTTGTGACAGTGTAGTTTTGAAGTCCTCATAAGTCAAGTTCAGTTTTATGGTTGTCTGTATCATTCTTTTGATTGGCTGTGATCTTTTTATAACTACTGCTTTTGTTTTTCATTTCTAAGCCATCCAGAGTCATTAAGGAGTCAGATCGCCTTGAAATTGGATGGATGGATGGATGGATGGATGGATGGATGGATGGATGGATGGATGGATGGATGGATGATAGACAGGCAGGCAGGCAGAGAGACATTAATACATGGATGAGAGAGAGACAGAAAGAAAGAGATGATAGATAGATAGATAGATAGATAGATAGATAGATAGATAGATAGATAGATAGATAGATAGATAGATAGATAGATAGATTCTGGATATGCCTATTAGTATTATTGAACTTGGCCAAATCTATTAGGAGATTCATGTAGCTTCCAACTAAACTATTCTCCTTTGAGGTAGATAGGTAGAGGAATGCTTCCTGATCATCTCAAAAAAATAGATGTCATGCAGCAATTCTACAAACTTAAAATATATTATTCACCAATATTACATTGTAACTCTCTAATACTAATTTAACAACAAAATATCCAGGAAAAAGGTCATTTATAGCAGGTTTTTCTGCAAATATTTTTAAGTCATGTGGCATGAAGTCATGTTCTTGATCTTCAGATTTTTTTTATCAAAAAAATGATAAAAGATGATCTTAAAAGATGACAAAAGCCATGCTTTTGTTTTCACAGAAAATGTCTGTCAAGGAGAGATTATTCGTGAATTTATTCGGAAGCAACAAGATTCCATCTCTTGTGTCTCCATGGTGAAGGTACCTCGTGTGGAATGTCACGGCACTTGTGGGAACAATCAGTGTTGTGTTGTTCTCCGCAGCAAAAGGCGGAAATACGGCTTCCAGTGTGTGGATGGCTCTTCCTTCACAGAAGAGCTAGAGAGACATGTGGAGTGTGGCTGTGCAAAGTGTTTATAAGCTTATGATCAGCCTCTTTGCCCTTTGTATCAAATCTGCTTTCAAACACAGGACCTATTTACTTTTAAGTGAAGAAGAGAATATTAAGTATATTGTAAAATAAGCAAAAAAAGTTATTTTTATTATGAAAAGTGACTATTTTCATCTTTTATTATATAAAATCTGACCATTCTGGGTATATGTACCATATATGAGTTATTTTTACTATGGGTTTTTTTTTACAGTTGGTAAAAAAAATGGAAAAATATTCCAAACCTAAACACAGGGATTAAAAAAAAAAGAGTATAGTTGATAAGCTTTGCACAGTGGCCAGATGTGAAAGGAATTCAAACTGTTTGCCACAGAATTAAAGAAACAGGTGTTGAAATGGTCTGGATATATATACATAGTAGGAGCGATACATTCTATGATCATTTGTGCCCAGGATTGCTCAGTTAATAGCCTTCTCTCATGACAATGAAAGCTGTATTTGTCACTGTTGTGATTTGCTTGATACCATTGCCAAGCACACATGCACACACAGACAGACACACACACAACACACACTGTGATAACACTGTTGTAGCTTGGGCCTTATGCACAGATGTTTTTATGCACACATTAATGCAATGGTAATAGTAATGTATTTTGTCTTCTGTATATGATTGATTGGCGCTCAATTACATTTATCTTATGTTGGGGATCTAGCACAATCACTCATACATGGTAAAGTTGGGAAACGTATTCTTTATAAATTTGTTTAGACCAGGGGTGTCAAACTCACATTGTCACAGCTGTGTCACGTGATGTATCGGGACTTTTTCCCCCTTCGCTAAACCGGGCATGGGCATGGCCGGGATGTGACGCATTTGGCCCACGGGCTGGGAGTTTGACAGCCCTGGTTTAGACTAATAAACTGAAAGGACATTTTATGAAACTCATAATGAATAACAATTACTTGGCACATACTTCCTTGTCCTTCAGCCTGTGAACTAGACCCTGTATATCTCAACACCCAGGGCATCTTGTATGCATCCTCAAGCAAAGAAAGGATGAGAAGGTAATTTCCTGTAGTGATGAGCTTTTCATTTGCCACTGCAGAGGATTTAGTTTTTTGGCTCTAGTTGCAAAGCAGAATGGCAAAGAATGCACTGAAACACTGCCTTACCCGATCATGACAATCCATTTAGAAAGTATTTACCCAGATATATTTTACTTAATCCGAGAGTGTGATATTCAGGTATTATTACCTGAATACCAGCTCTTTGCAACTGACTCCTACATATATTGAGATGGCTGCAATTTTGCAAATTGTGAAGGAATTTTTCCCCCTCCAGATGTAAACTGAGCCACATATGGCAATTGCCTAAAACAACTTCTGACTGCCAGCATGTAGAAGTCTTTCTATCAACCTTGTCTCCACCCACTGCTAGATTGCTAGTTACGACATGGGGAGTTATTGATACTAATATAGTGTGTGTTGCACTCACCACATGAGAGAACCATGATACAAAAGCTGTTTCATTTAGTTCTCAATACTTATCATCAAGTCTTTACAAAAGAGCATTTGGAGAGGAGAATGTTAACAGAAGGAGACATCTAAAGAAAGTTGTACATCAGCACTGAAAATGACTTTCACCTTTTGTACCACTGCATTTAGCTTCTTTTCCTGGATCTCTTTTCTTTTTCTTGGTATTGCAGCAGTAATGGGAGATCCTACCTTTCCATGGAGCCATGGAGAAGGATGAGATATTTTTCAGAAGGGCTGGAAAAGGGAAGAATAGGAGAGACAGCTGTTCATGTTCCAATGAGATCTTGAAATCCTAGCAGAAATCTTAAATTGCTCATCTGGAGCAATGTTTAGTACATTTGCTTTTGAAATAACAAAATTTGGGGCTCTCTTCTACTAAGGACAAATGTTTGTTTTCTTATCATGCTTCAAGCATTCACATTTCAGAAGTCTTAAGAATCTAAGACTCCTTATTCTATTGCAGTCTTTTGAAAGCCACAATAGTTTGCTCAGATTTCCTTATGGATTCTCAGGATAATTTTAGGCAGGAGGGAAATAACTGATATAATGGTTGCCTTTCAGAGTAAACAGTAATGCATGGAGCCTGCAATCAGTGTAAAATAAAACAATCACTAGTTACTTTGCCAAAAAGTGATTGAAATAATAGAGTTCAGCGACTGGCAGGGGAGTAAAAGGCTGCAACGGAGAGTGGGGTTTGTTATTTTGAGCACAATGTGTGATCTGGAAGCAGCTGGAATTTATAACACAGAAATGCACCGTAGTCTGCGGAGACCAAAAGTTTGCAAAAAGAAATGCAGCAGCATTCTTTTCTTTGAATAAGACTTTGGCACAAGGCATCCTTTTCTTAATGATTTATTCTTATGCATGGCATCTCTTACCCGAAAAGCTACTGCCTCTGTTGCAGAATATAATTCAGCCAGAATAGGCAGATCTTAGTTGAAAGGCTCCTAAAGAATGTATACTCCTAAATAGGAAATGAAAAATACAATATTAAGGTAGTATCAAAAAAGGTACAATCTGTACAATTCATTGTCTTCTGTTAGCAAAGTAATATATTTGACAAGTCCAAAAATAATAACAACAATAAAAAACCATCAACATTTTGTGAAATAATTCCAAAAATGTATACAGAATTTCCAAACTGAATAAGAATTACCGTAACCACAGTGGAATAATATTGACTGCCTTCCCTCAATATATATTTGGATTAGAAGATTTAGAAGAAATAATAGACACTTTATTTGCTTGCTGCCATTAGATAGTCTATGCTGTGTTGTGTTTCAATTGATTATATGGAATCTGATTTCTTTGTCTGTGTTTTTTAAGTGCCAAAAGATCTATGAAGTTAGTTTAAAAAGTGTTAATTAGATCTCTCTAAACTGTCAAAATGACAGTAGTACGTCTCAGCTATTGTATGGGGAATACAGTACCCTACTTTTTAAAAGTAATATAAAGAAAGAACCCTATAAAAATTGTACATTGGCAACGTGGATTAGTATGAATTTTGTGTATTTTACTGGATTGTCCTTTTGTGATGTAATAAATTTAAGTACATTGTTGGGTTACGGATAATTGTATTTTGTCTTGTGTTGCTATTTTTTTTTTCTGTCAGTTGGGCACATTTCCTTGTCCTTTCCAGACATTTTTTTAACCTTTTAGCCATCTCTTGGGCTAGGGGCACACAAGAGAACATGTATAAATTAGGAGCTGCAATGGCTCCTGAAAATTGATCACTTTATTAATTGACATGAGCTTTCATATTATTTAATTTCTGTTCTCAAACAGATAAACCAGAAGTGGAAACAATCTGAGCTATAACAACAGTGAGCAGAAAGAAGCCTTTCATTAATATCTTTTTAAAAAATTGATTGGTCCCTTTTTTATATATTTGTAAAGTCTATTTATTGATAAAATTTATATACCATTCCAGTTCAATTGGGCTGTAAATGAAAATCAATTAGATTTAAGGCAAATGTGGACATCTGGCCCAAGGCATAGAGATGGATTTTAAATTACTACTTTCAATAAATCTTAAGAATCTACATGGGGGAGGGTGTCAAAAGGAACTAGTTCAAAAAATGCATATTTAATTTATCGGTAATCACAACATAATATATTGAAAATGATCCTTCTATTCTCTGCCTCTTCTTTGTGTAATCGATTGCCATAAATCCTTTTGTCTCAGGTTGTCCAAATAGTAGAAGTCAGCAAGACCAAAATAAAGTTATTTGTGATAAAACAACAAATAACATAAAATAGGAGATTGCATCTCAGATTCTCCTTATCATTTGAGAGAATGAATTCATTTTTATTTTTAAGTGAAAGAAGACCAGAACGTTTACCACTGTAATTTATTGTTCTCATCATTACTTTCATTTTACTTCCAGGAATGATTGCTTATTAACCATTTTTATTTTTTTTCCCAAAGGATCTATCATATTTATTTTATTCCTTAGGCAGCTAAGAACCTTCAATAGATCCTGGTTCTTCACATTGTCCGCGAAGAACACATCGTCTCAAGAAATAAAATTAAACAAGTTGCAGAATTGCAAACATTTTTTCTGAAAACTTTTCTGATACAAATTGTGGCTTGAGCAGAAGTGAATTATCAAAACTAATCAATAGAAAGAAATTTAATTTTACAACTCTTTTAGTTGAACATAGAATAATATAGTAGGAAATGAAACACTAGACATTCCAGAAAGACAGCATGTTGCTACAAATCTAGAAACAAGTCTGGTAACATTAAGTACTTCTCACTTTGTACTTAAGACTCATTCCATACTGATGTGATGACATTATAGTGATATCATGAGTTATGAAGACAAGATCGCTTTTCACTCAGTAAAATTTGTATATTTAAAGTGAAGTTACTCTGAATTTTATCAACAACCCATGAATAAACTTGGCAATCTTGAAAAGAATATATACATAAAAATAATGGGAGAAACAAAAGCAGTGCTGTGGTACGTATTTATCAGCCACCAGACAACTGGCTGCAAAGCGCTGATAGCAGAATGCTAATAGGTAGCAAAATTAGCAGAAAAATAATTACATGCAATTCTTATCTTAACTCATTCTCTTGGAAGAGCAGTTACGTGTTCTATTAGGCACTTGGGGGGGGGGGGAGATAACATGATAGGATTGAAGCCAGTAACAGAAACACAATTAAGGAATTAGGTGAATTACTTCCTAGGATACCTGGACAAGTCAATAATACATTATCTCTGAGAAATCCCAGAGACCAGGTAAAGTACCAGATGATAGAAGAAACACAAATATCCTTATTTTTAAAAAAGTGGTGGTGAGGTGGATAGAATCCAAGGATTTATAGAGCAATCATTCTGATATCAGTCCCTAAGATGATTCTATTTGAGAATACATCTAAGCGCCTTGAGAAAGATGTAATTGCCACAGGGTAGCATGGATTTGTTAAGAAGTCTTGCCAGGCAAAAGATACCTCATTTTTTGTTTGGGTGACTTCCTAAGTATATTGGATATATATCTTAACTTTGATTAAAAAAAAACATTTACTTTTTAAAAAGATACCCAGTCTAGAATTAAGGAGAAATTTCTTGACAGTGAGAACAATTAATAAGTGGAACAGCTTGCCTCCAGAACTTGTGGGTGCTCCTTCACTGGATGTTTTCAAGAACAGGTTGGACAACCATTTTTCTGCAATTGTATAGTCTTGATCTCTCTCCATCCTATTACCAACATACAAAAATTATCCAAGATTTCACAGAAATTGGATTAGCTCAAATATTAACAGAATGCTCTTGAAGACATTGACAATTTCTCTGTGCTGGTTCAACAACTGGATGAGGTCATGTTTACCTGTATAGCTGCTGCTGGGGACATGCTATTCTGAATCCCAGAACTGAGAGAATGGAGAACAGCAGCTGTGCAAATGCCATTTCCTGGGCTCAGATACAAGTGGATTGAAGTCATTTATTTGGCATGCCAACCTATTTGATGAGGACAGGTTGCCAACCTTTGACAGGTCCTGCTCAAACAAGTCCAGTGGGAGAGATGCTTTTGTTATTGCCACAATTAGAAATGTGCAAAGTGACAGCCTCCAAATGTGAGCTGCACAGTCAAGTGTTTTCCCGCTTTGTGCCCATCCCCAGTGGGCAAAATAACACTGCAGGGAAGCAGAAAAATTGTCAGGATAAAGATATTCACAATGTTACTACGAGCAGGAGTGCTAAAAGAAGAAATATCTGCTTTGCATAGGGATAGGTGAGAGAGGAAGACTGGGCTGAAAGCAAACACTCAGGACAGATTTTTGAAAGGGGGTGAGTGGGTAAACCCAGCAGTTTTCTATAAACTCAGTAACCAAAGCCAGTGAGCCAACTTACAAAGAGAGTGCTGACAAAGGAGAGTCTTAGCATGGGTCTTTTTCAAATAAAGTGTATTTGTGCAGCCCAGGAAATAAAACACTTGTGAACACATTTACCCAAAGTTAAGGGTTACAAGCTTAGGAGATTTTCCAAAGTAGTTCTAAGCATGTAGTTAGCCATGCAATCCCACACAGGTCTACTTAAAAGTAAGCCAGGCTGAATTCAATGTGATATGACAGCGTAGGTAAAGTTGGAGTATAAACTCTCTCAGTGAAAGTAATGGTATTCCTTACATCTCTAGTTTCTGTAAAGGGAGGATGAAATATGCTTCTCCCTTCCACTCACTTTTCTTAATCAAATATTCAGCAAAAGTCAAAACAAAGGAGTGACTGCCGGCAAAACTAAAAGTTGACTAAAACTGGTCCCAAAATATTCCATTTAGGGACCCCAAATATTAAGGCCAATCTGAATCCTTGATTATGGCCTCTCAGCTCTAGGAAGAAGGTCCTGGCAAGTCACTTCTGAATGAGCCCCTCTCTGAGAGAGAGGGGCAGTTAATAAGTGTGGCTAGATAGATAGATAGATAGA
>JANHJO010005618.1:206918-224964 GCA_032468235.1 Pseudoxyrhopus heterurus | reverse complement strand
ATGCTGACATTGTAAACCGCTTAGAGAGGGTTGCAAGCCCTGATAGGCGGTATATAAATACAGTGTTATTGCTATATCATGACAAATCACAATCTAGATTTGTTTAAATTTGTTTTAATTTAGGCTGACTGGGTTATGTGAAACTAGTCACTGTGGCTTATGCAAGAAGTAATAATTCAAATAAACCATGACTTAACACATATATCTCATATGATCCTTATTGGGTGTTATTTTATTATTTGCAATGCAATTTCTTTTACAAACAGTATTGTGTAATATTTTTCTGTCAGTTTAAATAATTCCACATTAAGCCTATCAGGTCTGGTGAACACTAGATTTATTTAAAAGTAAAATAATGCAATTCTGTGAGAGAGTGAGGTTATATCTGTGTCAGTCTGAGATTACGTGGGCATACAAAAAATAGAGATATCATAGTTGAACTGCAAATATTTTAACAATTATTAGATGGCATCAAAGATGCAATTGTTTCTGTATCTATTTTGTGATCACTGGATTTTTATTTTGATAGCTCAGAACTGGCATCCCTATTCAGCATCAGTCTCTACTTTTAAGTACAAGTTATATTTTGCCTGCTGATAAAACAAAGAAATATATAACAATGCAATTGGTGATGATAATGACCTAGTTACTAAGGGTAAGAAACTAAACTCTTAATTGGTTTTTATACTCTGTTCTTAACACTGGGATATTCATACATGAATTATAGCTTCTGATTTGGTCCTGAAGAGACCGTGGAGGCAGAGGCAGATTTTTTTTTCTTGTTTTCCTCCTTTAAAGCTAATGTGCGTCTTATAGTCCGGAGCATCTTAAAGTCCGAAAAATACGGTATATTTCTAGGTAGCAACATGACAATGTCAAGACCATGTTAAGGTTAATCTGACATATGGTTTGTTCGTTTCTTATAGACCTGGAATATGTATTAAACACATGAAAACAATTACTACCTTGATTGGATAGTATTCTCTACTTGCTAGCCCCTAAACATAAATAATTATCACTGCTATGATTCTTATTTAAGAATCCATACTGATTTATGGACTATTCTTTAAAACATGTGCCAAGAGAGCCACATATTGCTTACTGTAATGCATAATATAGGACAGGGGTGTCAAACTCAAGGCCTGGGATCTGGATGCAGGGTGCTTAGATCTGGCCTGCAGGGCTGCCCTGGAAACAGCGAAGGACCAGCCCTTGGTGCCTCTACCAGAGAAAACGGAGTTTGGGAGCCCGTTTTTGCTGGCAGAGTGCTCGGGCCCCCACAGGTGCCCCCAACATGAGTGATATCATGCTGGCCACACCCACCCTAGCCATGCCCATCCCAGCCCCCCAAGGTTAAACACAACCCTGATGTGGCCCTCAGTGAAATCGAGTTTGACAGTCCTGATATAGGACATGGAAAGCAATAATGCTTTTATGTAGATTTTTTTTTAAAAAGGAGATTAAAAAAAAAACCTTTTCCCCAGGGGTGGGATTCAGCCGGTTCGGACCAGTTCAGGCGAACCGGATGTTAATTTTACATCCAGTTCGGTGAACTGGAAGTTGTAACGACTGGCTGGACTGGCTGGCCCTGCCCACTCCACCCCTCCCAGGAGTCTCCACATGGCCTGTTTTGGATGCCAGGTAAGTTCAGGGCCCACGCGGAGGCTCTGGGAGGGCAAAAAATGAGCCTCCCAGAAGTTCCAAAAATCCAGAAACGGGCCTGTTTCTGGCCTTCGGAAGACCTCCAGAGGCCAGGGAAGGCCGTTTTCCCCCTCCCAGAGGTTGGAGGAAAGCCTCCAGAGCCTGGGGAGGGCAAAAAACAGGCCTCCCGGAAGTTCCGGAAGTCTAGAAACAGACCCATTTCCAGTCTTTGGAAGGCCTCCAAAGCCTGGGGGAGGCTGTTTTCACCCTCCTGGAGGCTCGAGGAAAGCCTCTAGAGCCTGGGGAGGGTGAAAACACCCCTCCCCCCTGCCATGGTGCAGGAGGCTGACTAGGCCACTCCCACCATGGCCACACCCACCTAACAACTGGGCAGAGAACCAGTTGCTAATTTTTGAATCGCAACCCTGCTTCTTCCTTTACCAATGAATTATATATTCCCCACATATGTATTTTTTTTGTTTTGACCAATATAAAGCTATATATGCTACACATCCCATCACCCATGATCTTTGGTCCTAATGGTGAGGAAGGTTCATTTGACCATAATAATTCTCCAGCATGGAAATTGGCAACTTGGAGTAGAACAGGTTTCTAGTTTATTTTTATCACATTGCAGAATTCTAAGCATATCTTTCTGTGAAATACATACTGTACACCTAAATTTCCTTTTTTCTATTAATGCAGCCATTTATTGAACTAAAATTTAGAAGATGTCCACTTGACACTCATTTTTTCTACAAAGATTTGATTAGGACCCAGCAGAAAATGAATTTGTGGACCATTGCTGTTGGATTTAAGATTTTCTTCTAGTACTCGGGATTTCTCTTTAAGAATTTTTGAGTGTGTATAATTGCTATTCTGCTGAATCAGTATTACAATACTCCAAAAATGCAACAATCAAAAATAGCAAAACAATGATAGACTAGATGAAACCAGTCTGAAATAGTTTGCAGTATCTAGGGCTAGAAAATATGCTGTGTCAATCATTTACACAATTCCTCTGGATAAACAAGAGGTAAATATTATGAAGCATTTTTTTAAAAACCCAGTAACCATGGGTGGTGGGGATTCCCCCCCCCCTCAATAACTTTAACTCTCAGCATTTCCTGATGATAAAACAACAGGGGCTGATGTTATTCCCAGTGGGTGAGTGTTGTGATGTTAAAATGTGGGAGGCAGGAAGGAGGACATTCAATGAGAACCATATGTTGTCTGGTTTTGCCTCTCTTATGTTTATGAACATTGTGGTACATAAAGATTCATTTACTAACTTCAGTTATTGATCTGTTTTGCTATTCTGAAAATATAGTCAGTTCTGTTTTTAATTTGAGCTTTCAAATAAAACTGTGCTGTCAGTTCAAGTTATTTCATGCCACATAAACTGAAAGAACTTTGTTCAGTTCATGTGCAAAAAAACCTTCAGGTCAATCTTGGGCTGGGAGGGATATGTTCAAGGATATATTTCAAAGGTTCAGCTTCTTCAGTTACACACTCCATAGACATGCTTCTAATGAAATTAAATTTAATATATGCAATAATTAATAGTCCCAAAGGTGCTTTTTCAGGAGGCAACTGGACTTTCTTGTTTTTTTCTTTGAAGTCGTTTCACTTCTCATCCAAGACGCTTCTTCAGCTCTGACTGGATGGTGGGGAATGGAAGGATTTATATACCTTGCAGACAGCTGGTCATTTGCATTCTTTTATAGGGTTGTTGAGGCCACTTGGAGGTTTATCTGTGTCCTCGGGGTCACCTCAGTAGTGCAAATGGGTGTGAAGCCTTCTTGGCTGCAGGATGTTTTCTGCCCTGTATCCCTTCACTATTGAAGACAGGTGCAGGCTGTTGGAGATGAATCTGTGTTGTCTGCATCTGAAACTGAAGTGAAAATGGTTCCTGTAATCTACAATTTTTCTGGAAATCCGTTCATACACCCACACCATTCAAAGAGTGTTCATCCCAAAGTGCATAGCTAAAAGTCTATGTAGATTCTCAGTCATCCAGGTCATGGTTGTCCCAAAGGTGCTTTTTCAGGAGGCAATTGGACTTTCTTGTTTTTATTTTGAAGACGTTTCACTTCTCATCCAAGAAGCTTCTTCAACTCTGACTGAATGGTGGGGAATCCAGTCAGAGCTGACTGGATTTTTCAGTTTCCTCCTGGCAGAAAACATCCTGCAGCCAAGAAGGCTCCAGCCTCATTTGCACTACTCAGGTGACCTTGAAGACACAGATAAACCTCCAAGTGGCCTTAACGGCCTCCTAACAAATGCAAATGACCAGCTTTCTGCAAAGTATATAAATCCTTTCATTCCTCACCACCCAATCAGCGCTAAAAAAGCTTCATGGTTGAGAAGTGAAACATCTTCAAAAAAAACAAAAAACAAGGAAGTCCAGTTGCCTCCTGAAAAAGCACCTTTGGGACAACCATGACCTGGATGACTGAGAATCTACATAGATTTTAATAATTAAAAATGTTAGGTTCATGTCCTACCTTTTCTGAGGAGCTCAGTTTGACTTACAAGGGGTTCTTCCTCTTACCTTTACCATAAGCTTGTGAGATAGGTTGAACTGAGCTGTTCATTGTTTTCAACAGGTTGTAAAGATACTTCTTCTAGATAACCTGATGGATTCATGGATGATCCCTACAAACTTAAATGTTATTCTAAAGCTCTGATCTGCTAAATCTCTGCCTATAAATTAGTAGCACAACAGTTGGTACAATGACACTGACATTCTTGCAAAGGAAAAATTGGATTTTCATCATGTAATAATATTAAATGATAATAATTCTTTTAAAACAAGGACATTTTGGGGTACAGTGGGCCTTTTGTAAAATGCTGAGTATTTCATGATGAAGTTTTACAAACTTGGCATACATTTGTGGTTTACAGTTCTGATTCTGTGCCTGTTTGCTTTTTTCTGGTCCACATACTGATTCTTTCATTGTAATGCTTTAGAAAAAATTGAGAGGAGTGTGGAGTGGAGCATAGACTGAAAAGTATATAAAACAGTACAACAATGCAACTCTATGACAATAGTCAGAGGCAAACATCACTGGGTTTTGGAACAATCAGATTTTTTGCCTATACAGTTGTTAGTGGAAGATTGGGAAGCAGTATGTCTTACACAGATGGATTAAATCAAATCAAAATGTAGAAGGGGCACTACTACAAAAACTGTAATTTAATTTATTTTAAAAGATACTATCATAGACCAAAAAACAATATAGAGCAATATCAAGCTACAACTAAGGAAATGGATGACAACACCATCAGCAACAGAAAGATGGCATAAGTATGTTTTAAATTATAATTATGAATTGCAAAGAAAAAAGGAGGGCATCAGAGGTGGTATTCAGCCGGTTCTGATCGGTCCTCATGGACTGGTAGGGAAAATTTTGACTGGTTCGGAGAACTGGCAAATGCCACCTCTGGATGGTCCCACCACATTCCCCTGCTCTTACCTCTCTATATTCTGCTGTTTATTAGCTCAGCTGATTCGAGCAGAGAGTGGATTGCTATGCCTCAGCTGAGCTAAAAAACAGCAGAGCTCACCATTGTTGATAAAGAGGGTGGTCTCTGATACCAATATACGCATTTGGCACACTTGCGCATTAGGTGCGCCTGCACAGCTCACCAGAGTTGATACCAAGGGCGGTGTTTGTGCCCTGCGCATGCACGCATGAAGCGAGCTCTCAGAACTGGTAGCAAAACATTTTGAAACCCACCAGTGGCAGGCATGCTTATGTTTTAAATTATGACTAAGAGTTGACACTGGGCAAAAGAGAACGTGGGAGGAAGAAAAGGCTTCAGCAACAAACATAGATCTTTGTCTTTCTTCCAATCTAATATTTCCTTCTGTTTCTAAATGCACATCCATGTACACTTTTCAGAAAATCTGTGCATGCCCGTTTCTGCAAGTGTAATATATTGGCAGATTTCTGTCATTATTTTGACCATCTTAGAGGGTTTGTAGGCTGAGCATTATTTGGTTGAATAATGTTAACTCCCTTAAAATCTTAAAGCAATTTTCACTAACCGAGGAGGAAAAAAAACAGCACAAGTGTGCTTCTGCTGACAATTAAAGTAGCTTTCTCAATGACATTAATACTGGATTTCTAAACTGCTACTTCTTGCCCAAATGTTGAGCACAGTGAACATACAATCCAGGATGTTACTTGCAGTTCACATGTAGCAAATTTGATCACACTAAAATGTGTAATTCTATTTTACAGAGAATAGAAGAATGACCACAAAATGAACAGTATGATGTCTATGGTGTCTTCTTAATACCATATGAATGTTTTGGCATGGTTGAGCACCACTAGGTATTCTAAGTGGATATCTCTTAGGAAAAGACCTACCAACAATTTATGTATCACAAGGGCTGTTAGCTCTGCCTACAAAACTCTCAATGGCCACTAGATGGTAGCTAGAAATACAGAAGATTCTTAACATCACTCTTCAGATGAAAATTCAATTTGTCTGAATTTTTGCACTCCACTTTTGCTGACTCTGTGCAACACTGGCGATTTTAATGGAAGGAAGTCACTGAAGGGAAATCAACAGAGAATCAAAGTCTGCCTTTCCTTTATAACATCTTATTTTTCTCATGAGTTCAATGTAATCTATGCTGTCTGCAGCAGTTGGGGGATGTTAAAGACTGAATGTGATCTTTCTACATGCAAAGCATAAACTATGTGACAGAACTTTGGTCTCTTCCATTTATTTGCTGATTATTAGCAGTTAGGTCTGTTTTGTATCCTGCAGTTGAATTCACCACTCTGCTAAGACATGAAGTAATTTGTTTAGTTTTGCCTAGTTTGTTATGTGGTTGTGGTTCCCACCATTGTCTTAGGAATTGGCATGATCATAACTTGTCCAATTGCGACTTACTCAATGAAATCATGGCTTAGTGTAATAATGTAAACCCAGCCCAAATCTGATTGTTTAAAGATAGTACAGCGCATGGCTTTTTATGGATGATTCAGTCAATACTTGAGAAATACGAACAGAAGTTCAGAAGGAAAGACTTTGGTGCAATATCGTACGCTTCCTCAAAATGGATGTCGACTTGGCAGGTTTCAAAGAAAAAAGCCTTTAGCTGTTCCTCTTTCTGTATTATTATTATTTATTTATTTGTGGATCTGTTTTTCTTCACTTCTGTCTGGTAAACATTCCATTCCTTCTATGGAAGTCTCTCCTCTACCTTGTGCTTGCCTACGCAGTTTGCTGCCACATTGGCGTATGGTGGCTGTGGATTGCTCCAGTTGGAGCACTATCCAAGTGCTAACTGAACACTCTCACTTTTATAGGATACAGAAATGGTGGTGAGATTTAGTCAATGTCTGGAGCAAAAGGAAAAAGGAAGTAAAACTCACAAAACTTGTCTGATACAACAAATTCAATTTTTTTTAAAAAAAAAAAGAAAGATGCTTTATAGTAAATCACATTATTTGTTCATCTAACCACCCCAACACAAACTTGTTTTGTTTATTTATTTATTTCATTTATTGATATCACACTTTATTGGTTTATAAGTAACTCAGTGTGGGAAACATGCCTAATATTCCTTTCTGCTCCAATTTTCCCCACAACAGCAACCCTGTAGGTGAGGTGAGCTGAAAAGTATGACTGCCCCGAAGTCCTCTGGCTGGCTTTCATGCCTACTGAGAGACTAGAATTCAGTCTCCTGGTTTCTAGCCAAGTGCCCTCACCACTAGATGAAACTGGTTCTCACTGGACCAAACTGTTGTGTTGAAGATGTATGCACACAGACACTCACAGCTGTAGCCACACACATGGCATCATCAGATTTAATTGATTGCAATGTTAATTTCTGCTGCAACTGATTGGAAGAATTGAGATATTTAAAGAAAATCCCTTCCAACCACTTTCCACTTGATCTTTAAACTGGAGATGCTGATAATTGAAACTGCAATACACTTTGCTACTAGTAAGCTGTGATACTTTGCACTGGTTTCCATAGATTTTAAAGCAAGTCATACAAATTAGCTGTTAATCACAGCTTCAGAACAAAATACCTGCTCTCGTTTTAGTTGACATTAATTCAAGACAGGCCAAGAACGTTGCATGTCCCAAATAGAGACTGATGACAGTTTGGATTTTCTGATAATAACTTTTAAAGAGTTGTTAATTTAAAGATTTTTGTTCTGATGTCATGTCTTCAATAATATTACTTTTTCATAATTAGGTGGTAGATTACCTTAGGAAGGTTAAGTGTTTCTTAATATATTAACCTGAAAGGATGGGGACAAGGAATTCTAGTAGCAGTAGCAAAATTTGCATTTCATGTAACAATTCCTGACACTTATGGGGAATATTCCAACATTGAAATTTAGCAAGAAATTTTGGAGTGCATGACCTAGAATTTGCCATGCTTCCCTGAGGTCCCTTAAAAATACAGCTGTCCTGACTTCAGTTGCTGAATGTTATTGACAAAAGCTCTGTAAGTATGTAGCAGAAGAAACTACATGATAGATTTAGTAGGATTATCAGTTTATTATTTATGTATTCATTTATTTATTGTATCAATTTATATAGTTCCTTATCTTACCAGCTGCAACTCCAAGTTCCAAACATAATAGTAAAAACCAATTGAAGCAAAAGAAAATAAGTCCTCTTCCAACAAAATAAAGTTAATAAGAACACAATGGCAGTCAAGGAAAATCTAGCCAAATTCATACAACAGCAACCATGCTAAAATTTCACATTGATAGGCTCCCCCAACCTTCAGATCCCATATTCAAAGAAACACTCAGATGTTCAAGGATTTAAGAGCCACAGTGGCACAGTGTTAAGATGCAGTACTGCAGGCTACTTCTGTTGACTGCCAGCTGCCTGCAATTTGGCAATTCAAATCTTACCAGGCTCAAGGTTGATTCAGCCATCCATCCTTCTGAGGTCGGTAAAATGAGGACCCAGATTGTTAGGGACAATGTGCTGACTCTGTAAGCTGCTTAGAAAGGGCTGTAATGCACTGTGTAGCGGTATATAAGTCTGAGTGCTATTGCTATTTTACAAATGCCAGCAGATACCTTCTTATCCTGAATTACAGATTATGACATCATAGTCATGTACAGATTGTGCACATATAAAACAGCCTGTTGTTGCATGAATTCCTAGTAAATAGAAGGGTCATGGGTCTTCCTTCCTGGTATGTCTGTGGGTCTGTTTGTGAGAAAGGGTTTGTGTGTATGTGTATGCATGTGCTTTCAAAAAGAGAAACCCTATCAGAATTACAATAAAAGACATTTTGCAAATGCATATTTCCCTCTTTAACAAATGTGTTGTGTTGACCAAAAAAAAGAGAGACCCAAATAGTAGAAGAAGGATATGATGGCTATGGATGAATGATGTTTTTATTGGAACTTCCAATAAAAAGTTGTTATAATGTCACGTAACCAGACTGTTAAAAATTATCTGGAATTGCTCTGGATAGAATCTCTGAAATGGTTATGTTGTTCTACGTTCCAGGCATGGAAACAATTTTGAATTGTGGCACCCTTCAAGGTATTTGCAGAGATGTTAACAATTTGAAAGGGCATAAAATCCTTATTGACGCAAAAGGGATTTCAGCAGAGCATGATGTACTTCAGAGCATGTGTGACCTGCAGTGGAAGCTGGAAATATATAAAGAAAGAAGGGGAACCTGGTGGCTGTAGGTGTCATTTATCACTTGGGAACTCGTAATTCAAGCTTTCTTTTGTATCCTTTTCTTTTTGTAAAATATTTACAATCCTTCTAGAGTTATGGTAAGAATAATTTTGTTTGACAGAGAGACAGAGAGATGGAGAGAGAGGAGAGAGAAGTGGGAGAGGAGGAAGAGAGGGAGAGAGGCAGGGAGAGGAGGGAGAGGGAGAGGGAGAGGGGGAAGGAGAGAGAGAGGGGGGGGGAGAAGCCAGACTGCTTTTATGTTGCCAGAATCAATCTGGTCTTTTGAAGAGCAACATGGACTCCATATGGTCCTGACTTTATTAGTGGTGTGATAAGTTTTTTTGTTACTTGCATGGAGAGACTTAGGGGGAAGTAGAAGTAGAGTCAAAAGGAACAACAGATTGTGAAACAATGCAAACAAAGCTCCAAATATCTGTTGCCCAAAACTATATGGGCAGAGTTTTTGAAGATGATCTTTTTCTTTTTAACTTTCAAAAATTATCTTCTACTTTGCCACAGGAGAGAGTCTACTTGGTCCATTGCCCATACAGGCAACTCACTGTGTACAGACATGAATGACCTTGTCTTCTTCCCACTTGCAGCCCATTGGATATGCTCCCTGCTCCTGTATTTTCCAACTTGGATTCAAAGCAGTTGTTTGCAATCCAAGCCACCTAAGGCCTTCAGACCAGATGATCTCCAGCACTTCACTCCATTTTTAGTATCAGATGTAGATTGAACGGGCTGAACTTTCTGCCACATATCCTCCCCTCCAGGACTGGCTGATGCCTTGGATGGCTATTTTGTTCTGATCGGTGTTGCTGCCATCAGCTGTTCTGATGAGCAGTGACTATTTTCCTAACAATTGGCTTATTAAGTCGGTGAACCAACCTTAATCCTAGCAGTTCATGCGCCATTCAATCCCCACATCTCCCATGGGCACTCTTTCAGATTGAAGAAAGCGTCTTTCTTTTGCTTTCCACCCACTACCATAGTATTTTAAAACTTCCCTTCCCTTCATTTAACACTTTTAAATTCCAATATATAATTGTTGATACATTCTTTCTTTAAAGTTTGAACTATTAGTTCTTCCTTGCTGCAAAATTCCCAAGGGCTACCAAGGGAATGTAGAAAGAAGGAGAAAAAAACTGTTCCCTCTTGCTTTGATTATTGGAGCGTCAGAATAGCATAAAAAAGAAACAAAGAAAAGATCTGTGTTAGTGTCAAAGGATATAATGATATCAAAAGGGGGGGGGGCAAGAAGTGGAGACATCCACATGTGCGAACATCTGGGGAAGCATAGGAAAGGCATGGGACTAATGAGAAGGGAACAATCTCTAAAAAGGAAAAGGCAGATATTGACATTGCGATCTGCACAGGAGACAGCACAGGAAACAGCCTTCTCTGCATGGAGGAAAGCGTAAGTAGCCAGGGAATGAACATCAGATTGTATGGTGGCCATAATTTGGGCCGAGAACCAGGCCAGCTCCATTGCCCACCCACTGTGATCTGGGTTGGGACTTCTGAAATTGACATAAGGACCACTAGGGAGCAGCAGGGAAACCAGCAGCTTATGTTGCAGGATAGTATAGCATTGTCCCATGAGGAGATTTTTTTTCTTGACAAAAATGTGTGTGACTCAAGCTGCCATTGCTGGAGCCCTTATGAACTCTCTTAACTAAATATGAACTCCTTCCCCCCATTTCTTGCTTCATTGATTTTTTTTTTCTTTCCTGCTGTCTGAGAGAGCAAGCACCCCATATGTACTTAAAGAGATTCAGTTCAGCAAAATGACCCTATGGAGAACAAAGTACTAAAGACTTCATTGCAGTGAATCAGTTCAATAATGGAATGTAATATACTTTTTAAGCACTTGCTATAGAGAAGTTACCTGTTTCTTTTTGCCAGAATTTTCAGTGAATTTGTTCAAATGCTTGAACCTTGTTCCTGCAATTAATTACTTGGCAGAAATAACACTGAATCTGTGGAAACGACCAAGTATTTCAGATATATAGGTTTGCCTTACCTATCTTATCAATCCCTAATAGCTTTAGTTCTGATAGGTGCACTAAGTGATTCCATCCACTATAAACTATTGTGTTTTGTGATCCCAGTGAACTGTGGCTTATGACAATCTTAATTCAGCAAAATATGGTCAACTGCAACATGCAAATCAGTTTGAATTATATCTTAAAATATACTTCTAGAGCAGTCTTTGAGGGAGGGGAGTTGAGATATGACAGTATTTGTAGTAGTTTTTGTATTTGTAATAGCAATAAGTATGGAAAATGGCTTCTTTTAGGAGTATTTGTGCCTAAGAAATGACAGCAATGGAAATTTTTATTTATTTATTGTATTTATATGCCGCCCAACTCCCAGAGGACTAAATAAACTTAAAGTGGCCTGTTTGGTATTAGATACAACTTGGACTATCAGAGCTAGGTTGCATTTCTGAATAATCAAGAGATGGCAGCAAAGAAGTACAGAATGCTAACTATTTGCTGCCACCTAGTAATTCTCCACGTTCCTGCAACTTGGAATTGATAGTTCTACGAACACTGAGCAAATTGACTTCATGAAACTATATTTTTTTAAAAATCTGGAAGAGACCCAAATTGTATAAATATTTTCACAGATCTGGCACTGTCAGAACGAAGGCATCCTTCCTATTGGTCTGTAACATCTCATTGGGTTTCATCTGATAAAGATAGGAGGATTTGATAAATCTGTGACAAAGAATAACTCTAGCTTGTTGGGGATTTTTTGACTGAAAACCTGGCCTCATACCAGTTCCTGACTCTCTTAGCCAGCTGGAAGGAAATAAGGGATAAATGGAATGTGTGAGAGAACCCTCCATCCTGTCCTGCAGTGGAGTCAAAAATTCTACATTGTTATCTACTGAGTTAATCCTTTATTCAGTCTTTCCATCACTGTACTGCAGTTGCACAGATGCTGGGCAGTTATGACAGCAACCCTTTGCAAACTAACAAACTTCTTCCAGCACAAGCTTTGGTGAATTACTATTCTCTTTTTCAGAGATTTCTGAATATTGACTGTGATTCACAGAAGCTTACACATGTTCCACATTTAATACATGCCTATGGTTAGTAAGCTGTCGCAGATAAATTGCTTCTTGTTTTGCTGCAAGAAGACTTTCAAGGCTACTCTGCTGGATGCTGGCAATTTCAGGAAAATGTTATGGGGTTTTATATGGCATTGATGACCAGGGAATCTTTATTTTCTTCATGTATTTTACTGGCACCAGCCATAGGGATCCCCTAGGTTTGGTAGTCACTAACTTCTACTATTGGAAATGGTATGTACCTTGTTAAGGAAAAATGTGGTTATACATTGCCCTGCATTTTGTTTGGCCTCAGTATCATAAACCATTCAGATATTTGTCTTCACTGTCTCCCATCCCTGGAGCAGTATAACTTGTCAAGAAATCTGTTTTCCATTCTAACACTGACCAGCCTACATACCACTACAAATGAGAACAGGACAAGGACCAACATTATCCACATACTGCATGCCCATTGTCTATATACTGCGTGCTGTAATTGTATTTCCTCACAATAATGAGAGGTAGAACATCACATTTAATCTAGCAAAAATATACATGAAATATCTTTTTTTTGGTCTTTTATTCATAAGAGAGGATTGACTGAGCCCTGTGAAGTCCAGTCTTTTATGTTCTCATACAGAGGCCTCCCATAAGGAAAACGATTTGGAATTGACTGCAAGAAGACAGGGCTTAGTCAGTATTGTCCCTTAGGGTATTTATCTTGCAATCCCAGTAGAAGAACTATTGGTCTTATATTGAGTTTGAAGACAAACCTTTTGCTTTCTCATATGTGCAAGTATGAAGAAGACGAAAATAAGCAGGCCTTTCCAGCATCTTGAAGAGGCCCATCAGGGAAAGATGACTCTTGGCACAAGTAGGGGAAGTGGTGATATAATTCCTTTTAAAAATATACTTGCAAGCAAATGCCAGAAAACTTGCAAATACATTTAAAGATTTTGATAATTAAATAAGTTGCAGGGGTGGGGAAGGATAAGAACCCTCTGTATCCAAATTTAATAAATCTGTAGGCCAAATGCTAATTTTCAAAATCTGAAGAGGTTTGTTTCTGAAGAGTAACGACCAAGGATTTTATATAAACTGTGATGAACTCTGTTGAAGGTGAAATGAAGGGAAATAGTGAATATCCTTACAAGAGTTTTTCTCTCTCCTGTTTGTGTCCTGCCTCAGTTTCTCTCAGCAAGATAGAAAAGACAAATGAGTTAAAATATAAATGTTGCAATTTGAATCAGATCTAATTTTCCTACAGCCCTAAGCAGAATTATGACCAAGCCTTTCTTCTTCATTCTAAATAACTATTCTCAATGCAATCATTATTTCAATATTTGGTCTTTAGTTTTATATTTGACTATATAAGCTATTTGTATCCGCCCCTGTAAACTGATCTCATTGGCAAAATGTGACCTGGTTAAAAAACCTACCATGTAAATTCTGAAGCGTTTTAGGTAGTGTGTGGCTGAAATTTTGATCGGAAGATATCAACAGTCTTACATTAATGAATGTGGCCTAAGTGATAGAATCAGAACAAACTTATGTTGTTTATTTAGAATGTGTTCCAAAGAATACAAGTGGTCTGTTAGGTCAATTTGAAGCACTGTTAAGTCAATCTCAAGTAGATGGAACATTTCTTCACTGTAAATATCCTTTATATCCTTTGAAGAGATACTCTTCTCTTCCTATTCATTTAAAGTTCTCCCATGTCACAACAATGACTCTGGGCGGTACAAGATTAAAACAATAATTATAGCATATAAACCATGATGCCCATTATTAAAACAAATAAACAACAACACCAAAAACAAAACAGAAAAGCCATATGGGCAACAGAGTTCACCTGATCACTTGGCCCAAAAACTGGGTGAAATAGGCAGGTTTTCAAAGACTTACAAAAAGTAAATAAGAACAAGTCCATCTGGATTTTGGAAGGGGTTCTTTATTCCACAGAGAAGACACAACTCCTGGGTTCAACAAGGTAACATACATCACTATTCTGGCCCAGCTATAGCTTCCAAATGCTTTTAAAGGGCAATCCCAGGCAGGTGCATCGTAGTGATCAAAACAGGAAGTTACTACAACATGAGTTACCATGTTTTCCTAATTCAGGAACATAACTATGCAGTTGGTATAGAACAGGGGTGTCAAACTCGTGTTGTCAAGGCAACATCACGTGATGTATTGTGACTTTTTTTCCCTTTGCTAAACTGGGTGTGGATGTGGCCAGCGCGTGATGGATCCAGCCTGCAGGCAACGTGTTTGACAACCCTAGTATGGACGCAGCCAGAACACCCTGGTTCTTGTCTATCTATGATCATTCACTGGGTGACTTTGGGCCAGTCACACGCTCTCAGCTCATCCTACCTCACAGGCTTGTTGTGAGGAGGAGAGAGTTCTAGACATATGGTCTAAATGACAGGCAGGCTATAACTCAAATAAATAAATAAAATCTTCAAGCCAACTTTTTTAAAAACTACTTTTATTATTGATTGTAATCCTATAAGGGTTATAGTGCATAAGATGGGTGGCTATATAAATATTTTAAATCAATAAACAAAATGAAGCCCATTGGGCAAGGAGTAATGATGTATGTTCTTAGGGGGGAAAGCCTTTGCTACTCAAGGCAGTGTATACATTTTTTTCTAAGCAGAAAAAGACCCTTGAAGATACATTCATGCAAACTCCAAGTACATCTGAAAGAAAAATAGTGCTTGGAATGTGAAAAAAAGCTAAAAGTTTCAACCACCCTTTCTCCATCATAGTTTAGGAATTGTTTTGCTTTGCATGATAGTATGACTTCCTCTTTTACAGAGACAGTTTCTCTTTGTGTAAGATAGAACTACCTCTTATTATTTTGAGCTGAAGATGTTCCTCATCTTTCTTGTGACCCATTGTTTTTTTGTTTTTTTTATTATTATTATTAATTATTATTATTATTATTCACATTCAGTAGGGAAAGGCAGCCTAAAATCTTTCGATTCTCTGGGCTATAATTTCAACTATTTAAAAAAAAGCAAAAACATTGAAACAAGCTTTCTATCACTTTAGCTGACTAATTCTCATCCTCTTCTTCTCTTTTCATCTGCATGTTTCCTTCTTCCGACACACCTTGAAATCTTGTTCACAGCTTCTAAATGCTCCAAAGCACATTTTGGGAGCATGCAATGGACCCACAAAGAAAAGTGGCATTAACTATCACCATTTAGTTTAATAACACTTGACTTCTTTTAGACTGGCTTTCTTCTTATCCTTATCCTGACAAGTACGATTCTGATTAAGAATTGGTTCACGAACCTTTGTTCTGGCAGGAATGCAGCCTCATTTGGCTCTAATTCTTACTTCTCTTGCCAAATCATGAGATTCTGCAGACTTCAGAATGCTATAACACTGAAATTAAACAAAAGGAAGATAAATTGCTACCACTAAGTAAACAGGTAGATTCTGCTTTACACGTATTATTAGCAGAACCTTATTCAATATGAACTTGATGGAAGCTTAGCTAGTTTGGGAATAGAGCTGGACAAAAAAGGAAGTGCTAGAAACAGTAGATAAAGGTAGAACTCGCTGTTTTTATAGTTCATTTCGGAGTACACTGAGAGCATGATTTTATTTTTAGGGTGCTACAGTGCCAATGGATGAGAGAAGAGAAAACTGAGTTCATAAACTGCATTTAAATTACAACATGATTTGTTTGTTTTGGGCTTAGTGTGATGAGCAAACCCATCCAATATTTCACATTATTTGTAAACTATTTTACAGTGATTTCCTTCCTTGACAGGATCTTTCACATGATGCTAAGCCAAAAGCAAACAAATCATAATATCCTTAATATGTTCCATGTACAAGAAATGTTTTTCCAAGAAGGCAGCAATAGAGAGATAAAGTTTACCTTTATTTGTAAAATTCACGCCTCTTAATAGTATCAAGTCTGTGTAGCTTTGTTGCATCCAGAATGTTTTAATGGATCACAAGTTTGACATAGGTCTTCCCATTTTGCTCTCTATTTTGCTCTCACTTCCTATAAAGAAACTTCCTGTTTAAAATAGTGACATATGTCTACTCTTGGGAGATCATGAACATGGTCAAAGATAGCTACAGTCTCCCTAAACATTGGCTGGGGTCCAAATAACTGATTCAGCTCATGCAGAGAGTTTGCAATAGACAAAAGAGATTTCCCCCTTTTTTTCTCAGCCTCTGATGCCACCCTGCAAATCAAATTCCACTCTCCTTTTTTAAAACTGGATGCCCAGCTATTATTTCTACCTTAAGACAACCACATTTCCAAATGTTCATGAAAGCTGAGGAGTGAACAAAGAAGTAACACATTACAATATTAGCCTGACATTCAATTTTGGCATCTGATTGTTGCCTTTTTGCTGAAAGTATTGATCTACAGTAAGGTCTGGTACTCTGTTTTTTAATCCTTTTTAGCAACTTTGAGGATATAAACCATCTTATAAAACAATACTTTGACAATCATTGGACATTTTTGGAAATTTAACTGGAAATCTGTGATATTTGGTGTCCAGATCTAACACTCTAAACCTGAAGCATGCTAGTGTGTATCAACACCGAAATGAGGCTTAAATTTTTCTTCTAATTCAGTATGGGTGAGAGGAATAACACTTAGCTTTAGCACTTAGACTTTATTGCTTTACAGTGCTTTGCAGCCCCCTCTACGCAGTTTACTCAAGATTATATTGGATTTTTAGCTGCTGCTTCACAGTGCTTGTTTATGGTCAACTGACTTCTTATGTAGATTGCTGCTGTCAAGCCAGATCTCTTCAATCCTGTGCCTATGAGTTTTATTTTCCTGTCCTCCCTATGTAGGGACTTAATACTTGTCATCGCTAAATATTGTATTGTTGGCTGTGGCCCAATGTACAAACCTGTCAAGGAGGTTTTAAATAATGAATTGTTGATTATTGTTTATTATTATTTAGGTTGGGTACATAGGCAAACAGACATTTATCCTGGATTGGGCATTTTTATCCACCAACCAGCAGATAACCTGGCTTTGGCCCGGTATTTATTTATCAGAACGGTTCTATGGGCCCGTAGCTGTATGGGTCTGACGCTAGTCTCTCATGCAGCATGGAAAATGGGTAGTTCTATGGGCCCATGGTTCTATGGGCCTGTAGCTCTATGGCCCTGATGCTGATCTCTTGTGCAGCATCACAAGTGAGTAGCTCTGTGGGCCCATAGCTCTATGGGCCTGATGCTGGTCTCTCAAGCAACGTGACCCTTGTGGAGTACTGTGAAGATGACATGACTGTTTTTGGGGCACACAGACTCCCCGAGTGGTGTTAGGGTTGTCTTACCCCTACAGTGTTTGTTCCCGGAGGGTAAGTGATGTGTGTACCAAGTGTTGTGGTTCCGCAGCATGCTGCTGATCTGGCAGTCGATTCTGACTCCGAGGGAGATATGGAGTCAGTGTTGGAGGAAAGGGAGGAATCGGCTGTTGACATCATGCCAGAGGCTGATCCTTCCATGAGCTATCAGGAGCCGGTGGTTTCTGAAAGCAGTGGAGAGGAAGCCTTAGCTGATGCCAGAATCTGGCGATTAATGAGGAGGCAACAGCAACATCAGCAACGCCGGAAGGGGAGAGGTCGAGCTACAGCTGACCAGTAATTGACC
>JANHJO010005618.1:71103-84386 GCA_032468235.1 Pseudoxyrhopus heterurus | reverse complement strand
CCTTAGGGAGTTGGGCGGCCTATAAATTGAAATAATAATAATAATAATAATAATAATAATAATAATAATAATAATAAAAATAAAAATAATAAATACATTATATAGGCTTAAGGCACCTCCATACCAATACTTTATACTAATTTGGGATTGAGTACTGACAGATTAATCTCATGATATTTGTTTTTGCTATCTGAATCAATTTATTTCTGAATGCTCCAGTTTATTGGAAACAGAAACAAAGCTGGTATTTCTCTTCGGATTTTTACAGCTCTGCAGAACTTACAATGTTAAATTTCATATTGGTGGGAAATCTTGCCATGCCCTGCTTCCTGGGCTCAATCCAGCCACTATTTCAAATACATATTATTTACAAGATTTGTATCTCATCCACATCTCATGACTCTGAGCCAGTGCTTTTATCTATCCCAGAAATTCAATATTATGTTCATGAACATTATGTCTTCCTGTACACTGGATAAAAATGATTTCCCTCTCCCCAATTAAACTACTATAATAATACACAACTATGGAGTTACTGTGAAAATGACCTGACAACCTAGATTTACAACTGGCTGATTTCAGCAATTGGCTTCAGTCCATGCCCTTCAAATCTATGATCACTATAGTCCGTAGATCACATGGCTTATCATACTTTCTATGGTGAAATTTGAAAAGTGCGTCTTCTTCAATTTTAGATGATTGCTAGCATATATTCTTGAAAATAAAGATCTGTAAGAAAATTTTTGCAATTTAAATCCCAGTCTTTCTGATGTTGTAAAAAGTAATTTCCTATATATAAAGGCTTAAGGTTTATTTAGCTTTTTTGCAGCAATTTTTGTCACAGATGCCAAGAAAGTTTGCTCTCCTTTCCAGTTGTCCAAGTGTTTGTCACTTCAGATTTCTGGTAACCCTGTGGAAGGATGAGGCAATTTTGTCACCCTAGATCCATTTAGGAAATAGGACACTAAATAAATGGTGGTCTTAGAATTACTCTGTTGGTTATCTGAAAGAAAAATGGATAGTTTGTGGTGTTTTTTGCACTTGTTCTACTTTTCAAGGACAGCAAAAGGGAGGACAATCACAGACTGTGTTTTAGGACATTTAGGGCACTGGAAATGCTAATGGCATGGAAATGCCCTCAATTAAATTATCTATTGATAATATTGGATGCTGATTTTTGTTACATTCATGAACAAGCTATCATCATGGCTGCAGTAAGCTTGCTTGGATATTTTTCTTTCTTTTTTTTGAAGGATATATTTATGTTAATTCAGATTTAATTGCCCTGGTATTACTGAAATGTGTACATTATTAAAGCACAACACATCTGGAAGTGCCAAGTTGGGGAAGATTCCTTTAGTGCATTAGTGTAAACAAAATTTTCACAGGATCTTACCTTGTTATAACAGCTGCTTTAGAAAAAAGTGAAACTCAAAGGTTTGCAAACAGAAAGAACAGAGCAAGAATCAATCAGTAGGCTGGAAGAAGAAAGATCCTCCTGTTTGCCAGACATTCCTTTTCATTTTTACTGTGTCATCTTGCTGACCCAGAGTCCTTCTCCCCCATTACTTTTACGTCCCAACATCAGTATATATACTACAGGTAGACCTTGACTTACAACAGTTCATTTAGAATCCATTCAAAGTTACAATGGCACTGCAAAAAAGTGACTTATGACTGTTTTTCACAATTACCTTTGCAGCATCCCCATGATCATGTGATCAAAATTCAGATGCTTAACAACTGGCTCATATTTATGACCGTTGGTGTGACCAAAGGTTATGTGATCACCTTTTGTGACCTTCTGACAAGCAAAGTCAATGGGGAAGCCAGATTCACTTAACAACCAGGTTACTAACTTATCAAGTGCAGTGATTCATTTAGAACTGTGGCAAGAAAAGTCATAAAATGGGACAAAACTCACTTAACATCAGAAAGTTTGGGCTCAATTGTGGTCATAGGTCGAGCACTACCTGTATATTATTTTTCCCTTGTATTTTAACAACACTTCTGTTACATGTTTACTGAATTTGAAAGAGATTAAAAAATTGTATTGGGGAAATTGAAATTCTATGCAAGAATATCCTGGCAACTTCTCACACATATCTAAGTGGGGGAGTTTTAACATTTTTCACTTTCATTTGAACTACTTGCTTAGCCTGTCAGGAGTTGGTCTGTCAAAAGATTTTAATGATTTTCAAAGAGCATTTTTAACTAACTGAAAATCCAGTTTATTTTTCCCAAACTCATATCAAAAATTATTAAAGGAGAATCCAGAAAAGAAAAATGTTCTTCATAAAGGGTGTGCTGTAGTGTTAACTAAGTTAATTATTAGTTGTCTATTTGCAGAGAAGGGAGAATGAAGAAATAAATACATGAATTACATTTTACTTACCCGACACACATACTGGCTTTGTGGTCCTGGAGAAAAAGTTTTTGAGCGGATGATTGTACTGCCTCTAACAAAGGGTGTTTGTAAAGCATTAGGTGTTCTTTTATCTTTTGGACGAACTACTAGAGAAGATTGCATAACACTATCTGTGTTGGTCTCTTTATCCACCTGAAAGTCAAAGATATATCAATGTAGTTTTCCTTCGTGATATACTTTCAGCCTGACTGCTTTGCTGTAAGGACACTGGACTGAATTGTATGATATTTCTTTTCAATGCTTATACTACATATAAAAAATACACAGCAGCGCAATGAGTTCTTCGGCACAGCCCATTAAGTCTGGACTAGCAATGCATCAGCAAATTGATTTATAAGGCATGAACAATTTCATTCTCAGCTCACCCCATCCCACAGTTGAGGCAGAATTTATCTGTGTTTACCTGTTCTGCTTCTAAAGTGGTATTTTCCAACATTTGCAGAACAAGCTGTATGATGTGGTCCATTTGGGATGCCTTGCTTTGGGGTAAGTATAAAAGGAAAGTGTTCCCAATAGCCACCCGAGGCTGCTTTTGGCACACCCACATCCTGACAATAGTTTTTAGGGCTATGTTCTCTCCCATTGTGCCAAACAGCCATCTCTTCCACTTCTCTTGCCAACCCTGACAAAATTGGCAAGAGATCTCTGGTTTCCAATATTTGGAGAAATGACAGGAAAAGTGTATTTATGTCATGGAGGAATGCCATTTTTAGCCAGCTATGGGGAAAGCAGCAGTTCAGCCATTGGCTCCATGGGAAAATTGAGAAAAGACTCATTTCCCTCCTTTTCTCTTAGTGTGCTTTCATTGCCACCTGAGACAAGTGAAGTTAAGGGGGAAGAAGAAAATAGGACCAGATTTCTTCTTGTGCAACTTCCATTGCAGAACAATAGAGGAAAGAACAATGGAGAACCACTCCATTGGTCCCAATTCTTCAAAACCACAGTGTATATTCAATGAGATCAAACAATTGACAATCTAAAACTGTTGGAACTTCTTTGTCAATAACTGGTATCAGTTCCTACACCATGGACTTCTTCTCCCTGTTTCTTTTGTGGATAGAACATTTATTCTACTTCTCTGCTAAAGCAGACTAAAGATTGAAAGGGCACCATATTTTTTTCTCCTAAACAACCAACTTCAGTGACTCATAGTGAAAAGTCAGTGGCACCCTCTATATATGCATACATTTTTGCAAATTTTATTTCAAGAGGAAAATCACTTTCATCTATGTTAATAAATTAATATATAATATGCAAATTAATTTCAATATTTTAATGGATAATTATCTTGGGTTTGATTTTGGCCTACAGAATTTAGTTACTTTGGAAACAGGGGTTCTATTGCCAGTCAGTTTTTGAACATAGATTCTATTATGTATAAGCGAGCACCACTAAGTAGCTTGCAAGTGCAAAGTTTTTGTTTGCAACAATAAATGTTAAGATAATGATAGTGACAGAGAAGCAATCTCTAGTTGAAAATAGAGCTAAAAGAGTTGCGTTCTAATGAAATGCATCCAAACAAGAAAACAAAAACACTATAGTTCCTTTAAAATTTCCACGCTGATTGGGACTTTTTAATAATAGATTTCAATATCAGAGTATGGAAATTAAATCAAAAATAAATATCGATCTGATAGTTGAATCTAGGGAATAGATAGTAGTGATAAAGAACAATAAAGAAAAGGCACTTCAGGTATTCTTTCTATCCTATTAATGAGAAAACATGAACTATTCATCAAATTCTTATGTTGGCATAAAAGAAAAAATAGCATGATCTGATTTACCTATGGAAATATTAGTTTGTGTTTCCAAGGCATATTGTAAAGTCTGGCAGTAGTGTGCTTGTTCATAATAAGCAGAAGATGTTACTGTGATTTTCCATATCTATTTATCAGGAAGTTACATAGCTCTATTTGGGCAAAAAAATTGAGACTTTCATCAAGCATAGAGCTTGAGATTTGAGCCAGTCTTAATATAATCACTGGGAGAGCCATGACTGGGTTTCAAAAGCAACTAATTTGCCAATGATATTTGAAGGCTATAATTAAAAACAAAACAAATATTGATTCATGAGCCTAGTGATGAATGTAAATTCAAAAGACAGCTTGTCAGAAATGAAACAAGGGGACTGCAGCAAGGGCATAATGCTTAAGGCAGCTTGTCTTTCTGCTCACTGGCTTTCAACGGATTCTGCTTTCATTATACATTCTTTACCTTGATGGTTGCTGACTCAGCCTGCAACAAAGGTAGCAAGTTCTCTTCAGCATCCCACACAGTCCTTCTGCTATAAAATTCCTCCTCTGCTTCAGTCTCACCATTTTCAGTTTCACTGTTACCATCCTGCTCAGCATCTCCCTTATATTGCCTGTAAGAATGAGCAATGTTCACACAAAATTACAGCATATAGGAACTTTGTCAAAACTGTTATATTCACAGTCACTGTGGGAAGGAAAACATCACAATATCATGTGATAAAATTAAATAAATTGGACACATGCTGTAGCAACTTGACAGAATGCTTGAGTTAACAGATCTAAAGCAGTGAGAGCTATAGAAAGTCTTCTCATCATGCATAACTGGAGATCTCAGGAGACGTGTGTCACCAATTTGAAAATACAAAATGAAATTTGTATTGGATTAATATGAAAATATTGTACAGCTTTTGCATGTGTTAGGAGTATATCATGTTCTAAAGATTATTGTGTGTTTAAAGATGCCAATTTTAATACTGAAATGTTAATACTTAAAATTCTTTAATACAGCAATTTTCTCTACATAATTTCTCCAATGTTTAATGCCTATATAATGAAAAAATTACTATAGCAGGGGATTTGATTGTATCTGTCACTGTAAAAAGAATTATGGAATCCAATGATTGCATCATACAACTCACCAGGTTTCATCAGTTAGTAAAGTACTTTCTCCTAGTTTTTTCTCTACTGCCTCAAGTTCAACAACAGTTTGTTCCAGCAATGCAGATACAGAGTCCTGTGGGAAATAGGTTAACAACATTAACAATATCACCCTCAGTGTCTGAAGGTTTACCAAAGACTATCATTATTCCAAGCTGAGAAAACTAATATATTGGCCACGAGGCTTTGCCTCCTGCAGTTTGTCCAAAAACACCTTTACTTATTAGTTTTTACCATTTTCTCAGTGCAGAGTAGCTCAGAACAAGTATCCTCTTGCTTATTTTCACAACTATGCCTTTGTAGATATTTATAGCTGAGGAGGTTGTACCAGTGCATTGACCTTTCTCCTGATCTGCAAATATCCGCCAGGCTAATTTGTGCACCTCCCTACAGTAAAAAAATAATAATACATTGATTAGTACCTTCAGCACATTCAAAGAGTTTGATTCACAGATGCTAAGATAAATGCATAATTGTGGGCAGTGTACATAATTTACCCTCCCTTTACATTTATATTCTAGGTAATCAGGCAAAACAATGTTCAGTTGCCCCAATTGTGCAAGTGGTGCTGCATGCTGTCATACACAAGAGGGTTTTCAGTATAAGGATTACAGGTAGTCCCCAACTTACAACCGTTTGTTTAGTGATCATTCAAAGCTACAAAGGCACTGAAAAAAGGGACTTATGAATGATCCTCACAGTTACGACCATAGCAGCATCCCTGCGGTTAAACTTTGGGAGCTTGGCAACCAGCATGTATTTAGGATGGTTGCAATGGCCCCGGGGTCATGTGATCACCATTTGCAACCTTCTCAGCTGGCTTCTGACAAGCAAAACCAATGGGTGAAGCTGGATTTGATTAATGACTTAACAGCTGCAATGGTTTGCTCATAAACTGTGACAAAAAAGGTTGTAAAAATGGGTGTGATTCACTTAACAACCATCTTGCTTAACAATTCTGGTCCCAATTACGATCGTAAGTCGATAACTTTTTTTATTCTGGTACCCAGTGCCACTCATATTTATGAGAGGTGGCGCTCTGCTCTCCCATATTCTGAGGGCACCACAGTGACATTATCACATAGAAATAAACACTAACCAAGCATTCTTCAAGATGGAACTTATCTAAAGTGCAGACATCAATCCTTAGTGTCTTCTGTCGCAAAACTGAATGAGGGATTGTAACACAAAATAATTCATTGTATGTGAGAGTGTCTGATGCGTCCATGAGTCTTGTACGGAACAAACAGCTTGTGCTTTCAGATGAAGGAAGAACAGCCACACGAATGCTCCTGTTGGAAATGATCTTAAATAAGGATTACTTTAGTCTACAAGCTCACTGTATATGTGAATATCACTGCAACTATCAGTGTAACCCATTTTTGCATAGTTCTTTAGAGAAGAAACTTATTTTTCAACTTCTATTTGTTCCTATGTCTGCGATTGAGACGGATATTAATATTAAAATCATGATAGATTTCAGTAGATCAATTATGTAAAAAAATTGAGTTAGAATAGAAAATTCCCAAATAATCTGTTATACCTCTTAGTAAACTTTGTTCATATAGAAGCTTGACCAGACTGAATTTGCAGTTACAGTTTTCTTCTCCTGGAAGACCACTGAGCTTCAAGGATGCTCAGTTGATTCATTAATTTTAAGCAGAATTCTTATCCCTTTCCATCATATTTGACATTAAAAAAAATAAGATCAAAGAAAAGGAACAGACTTATCCCAGCAACAGCTCCCTGCCCTGTAATAGCTTCTCTACTTTTTTACGATACAGAAGTTCAAAGAATGCTCTAGGAATACTGCAATAGATGTGAATTTATGGAGCTAATGATAATTCTCATTTTATAGCATTAATATTTATATGGTATATGTGTCTCATACTGCATTTTAGAGTAGTCTTCATAGAAATATCACATGAAGGGTGGTATTGGAATTTGCAGAGACATCTTTTTCATGTCAGATAGTGCATTAATCATTTCATATACTCTGGAGAGGAAAAGCTTTGTTCTGCAGAAGTACAGAGGAATATTTCAAACATCAGAAATAATTCTAAATTTTAATGTCAGCTGTGAAGCTGAAGCATTTTCCACAAGCCATTAACTATATATATTTAAGAATATTTTTTCAATGAAAATAATGTAGAAAAGTATATATTTATTCAAGTAAATGGCTATATGGGCTCAAAAGTGACAGTTGGTAAATTTAAGATTTTTTTTTCTTTTAGTCTAACTTTTAAAGTAATTTAGGATAACTGATGGAGACTTGCAGAAATATTTTTGTCCTTGTAATTACTTACAATTTCTGGTCTTGCTGTGGTAAAAGAGCAGGCACATTATTCAACTGGGCAATAAATACTGCAAATTGTTTATTTTTGTCATCATATCTGAAGTGAAAATAAATGAAAAATGCAATTGTAGATTGTAATAAAATAATCATAATCACACAAACACACACACACATGTACACATATACAGATACCCCTATTCATTTTTATGAAATATTTTCTGATTTTCATACCTAGCACTAATCAATCCTCTGTGCTCTTTCAAAAGAGGAAAATTGTTTGGATATAATGGGATTTTCTGACATATGTGCCTAAGAAGTGGTTACAAGATGATTGGGCTCAGTGGTCTTTAATTTAAGCAAACATAATTAGAGAGAGTTGAAAGGAACTCAAGATGCAGTTGTATTTTTGCCAAGCATCTACACTATGGATAAATGAATGATAATGAAGTACGAGGGTCCAGAAAAATTGTGCCTTGAGGCCTCATCATTAAGTCTCCAAAATTATCTGTTAATATCACATTCAAATATGTACCTCTAGCTTTTTTTGTAATCTTACTTACAGTACACAACTCTGTTAAAAAAATTTATCCAGTACTAATAAGGATACTAGCTTAAAGCACAGGAGAAGCCGTTCATCTTACTTCATTGAAACTTGAACTTTAGCTGTAATAGGGGCATCCGCATCATCATTCTCAAATGTCGCAGTTTCTGAGCTACATGGCCTGAAAAAGATAACAGACATTTAAATATGAATTTTAAAACGCCAATAGAATTCAACAATAAGGACATAAAATAAAATGTAAATACATAAAACCTCCATTTCTGAATAGCTACTGAAATTCTTTCTTTATAGCCTAAAAATCATGAGGGGAAAGAAATGGTTTTGCCTGGGATCAGAAACGTCAGGTTAGCCTCCAGGGAGAGGGCATGCTGTTGATGGGCATCACTGCTGATAGGGCCTTCTGTTGTGTAGCCATATTCAATAACATTATTTACAATATCTTGAAAAGAACCTTCAACAACAACCTATGGATCAGAAAGTGACCTATAGGAATTATTTGACTATTCTGAACCCAAGCTATTTAGGGTTTAAAGACCAACATCATTTGTGAAAATTTGAGCAACAATTACTGGGATCATACGACTTTGTTGCTTAGATTCCAATAATATACTAGCAGTTGTATTTTGGATAATTTTTCAAAAGTAGGTGCACTTTTAATACCTGGAAATCATTTAATGATTAATCAAATATCTTAATCTAGACAGGGATGCAGTTGTTATACCAAAACTGATAAAGGCTACTAGTCATAGAGAACACGTGTACTACCCAAGAGACTGAGAGAAATACATTAATTGGACTCTTCATACCATGGTCTACTTTATACACTTTTAGGTTTCTTTTTCTAAGAAAAGTCAAATCATTAAAAAGTAATTCATTTTTGCTCTCTTTTTCAACAAATGGAGGGCATTTATTTTCCCACTTACTGTAATCCAGCATAGTCTTCTTCCCCAAAATTTGGAAGGTAGAAAACCATTTAAATGGGATATTTAATATTGATATCAAATATTTAATAATTGTAGGATTTCTTAATTAAGGACTTACTTCTCCAAGTAAATGGGAGAATCAAATAAGTGGGATTCTCAGTGAGAAAATCATGAGAAGCAGAAAGGGAACAAGCATAAATTTTATTCCATACCTCCCTAGGAGAATGCTAAATTGGTGAAGAGAAACTACTGAGCATAAGTAAAATTAAAGTTAGAAAGAATAAGAAAGAAGATGCATTTCAGTGAGTCCTTGGCTAATAATGTCTCATCAGTTTTGGGATATCTTTGATATCTTTCTTACAGTTTATCCTACAGATCCAACACACTTCCTAGGGGAAACTGCTAGCTATTCTGCACAAGAAAATGTTATTAACTGAATTATAGTATTCAATTATGGGAAATTAAATATGGAGTCTACAGGAAACATTCCAGTGATATCAGAAAAGGAAATATGGACCAGCGTACTATACTATATACACTATGTACTAAAATTGTTGTGGCCTGAAAATACCCTTGACAATTTTTTCGTAACAAATATGTAATCTGCAAGATTCAACTTTCCTGATTCAGGGACGCTGATGCATGCAAATTAAATTTGTAATCACTTGGGTGAGAATTACCTTTGCACAGATGCTTCATACACCCCACTATCTCCAGCAACTGACTCATCTGACACTGCAGCTGATACGCATGCCACTTTCGGTATGGATCCTTCAATCATATTTACAGCTAGAAAAATGCAAAGAGAAAGGGGTAAATTCATGACAAAGTTGCACAACATTAACGAAACCAATGGCTGACTCGTTATATACCTACATCTGAAGCAGATGACAGTCGTCCCTAATTCAAGAAGCAGTGGTTTCCAATATTTGGATCTAAATATTTTTGAGTTTGCACAATAGTGGCACATACACAAAGAAATATGCATTTGGGTTGAAAAGGGATGAAGGTCCTTGATGTCACTTTCTTAACATAATGTCTCAATAATTTGAGCCAAATATACCTGAGCCTATATAGCTACTGCAGTATGCAAGGTCAGAAAATTGTCTGAATCGACAGGGAGCTGCTGACAGGTAGAGTGTGACTGGCTGTACTGATTCTGAAGCACTGCTTTTGATCTAAATGTTGTACATCTTGAGAGAAAAAGATGGCAACTTTCAAATTATGGATCTACATAACAATTATTAGGAGTACCATAAAATGATAATATGTGATCAGAAACTCAGATACTTTGGGCATGTGATCCAAGTGGATAATAGATTAGGAAAACTGACTCTGGTTGGCAAATTTGAGAGATGTAAAGGATAAATGAACTGATGTAGATGAATGGAATTAAAGAGATTTTTGGACTATCCTTGGAAGACTTCCAGGTTCTTGGATACGGGTTCAAATGGCAAGCAAGCAGTCATTTGAAGTCAAGTCAGACTTGATGACTCTGAGCTAGTTTAGGGAAAAAATCTTGAGATGGCAAATATGAGTGCAGGTTAATCTAATAAAAAGTCCCTAGTTATATTATTTTTTTTAAAGTCTAGTCTACCCAACTATTTAAATGAACCAGAGAACAATATTTAAACTTTAAAATAGAAAACGTTTCCTATAAGTGATGTCTATGAAGAAAGAGAAGGAGAGGTAATTTGGTGAGTTAATTAGCTGTATCTTACAAGAACATGTGAAGACACATGATCCCAGAAGGCTATGCTGTAACTCAATCAGGCAGCTTTTCCACTTCTCTGAGCTGTGTGTGCAAATCCCAAGGAGTGAATGTTTTTACTCATTACTGCCCTGAAATAAACTACCTATGGTGATTATTTTGTCTGCTGACTGAATAACAATCCTCAATCACTTAATCTGCTTAGTGCCTTGTAGCTTTCTCTTTAACTCCCTTAGCCATTTTCAAAGAACCAAGAAAGTTTAGGCTAATTGCCATCAAGTCCTAACGGGAATAATAACCCTTTCACATTCCAAATACAAATTGTGGCATTACTCACAGGGAAGAAGGAAGAACTTATCCCCCATGCTAAAGACAATTTTTTTTTATTTTTTCCAGACTCCAAGTTGGTGGTTTTTGTCATGAACAGCATGCTTTAATCAAACAGAACAAAAGCTCAGAAATACTTCCTAAAATTTGAATAATGTTGCTCTGTAAATTCAAAATAAATTTGTAGGACATGTATATTTGAGGATCTTATCAAACTGTAGTGCCAGAAGAGTTGTAATATGGAATAAATCAAATGTCTCCTGAACTTTCATGAAGATCAGTTGATAAATTGACAGCCAGAAAATAACTGTTATGATAAAAGTATGGGGTTGTTTTCATTTCAATTTATTCAGATAATTCAGGAAGTTGTCTCAGGACAGCATAATTTAACTATTAGATTATGAGATTAGGATGATTGCCTGAATTTCAATTGATAATTAATAACAGATTGTTTTGAAAAGGAAGGCAAGGAACACCTAAAGGTATTTGATTGATAATACTTTATGTGCATATACTCCTATATGTATATTTATAAGTATTTCATAGTTATATGTTTGTATACATATACAAACGTATGTATAGTCAACTTATTGTGCATACAGATATGGCAAAGGCTACATGGTTTTTAAAATACTATACTTCTTTAAAAGTTAGCAACTAAGAGGGACTATCCGAAATATACCATAATGGAGGGAAACCTGAAATCTGGAGACAGGTGGCACTCCCTTCTGTCCTTACTGCCATTGTCATTCATTTTCATTCACAATACCTTGGGAGCCAATTCTGGCTAAAAAAATATACTAAGTACCTAGATGAATATATTTTATTTATTACAATTATTTGGGTATTTCCTACTCAAATATCTCCAGGAGTTTTTAATAATACAATAAAACATCTAAAGGTGTCAAACTCGCGATGATACATCATCACGTGACGTACTGCAACCTTTTCGCCCTTCGCTAAAACAGGGATGGGTGTGGCCAGTGCGTGACGCATCTGAGGGCCACGAGTTTGACACCCCTGCTGTATAGGCTTGTTGTTCTACTTTATAGCTGTTAGCTTGAAACTTTGTAAATAAAACTGGTAACTATTTATTTTTTAAAAATAACAAATAATGCCAATAATTTGGAATGAAAATGAGGAAGGCATCCATTACTTTACCTTGGTCCAAATGCTTGACCCCAGTTCTAGAATCTTCCATTCTATACTTCTTACCACCTACAGAGTTTAGACCAAGTTCAACAAGTCCACTGCTTATTTCAGTATCTTCAAAGTCTGCATGATTCACAAAGGCATCTCCTACGAAGAATGGGTCTGTCACTAGTGGTGAACATGGTGGAGAAGGAGATGAAAGAGATGACCTTGGAGATAAAGATGTTGAGGATTTGGGCGTTCCAGACAAGGATCTCAAGATCTGCAAGCGGTTGGTGGAATCCGTTTTTTGTGTTTTTACTACTTCATTCTCATGGATAGTAGTGATGCATCCTGAAGGTCGAAAACCAGTGGTTCTCTCCAAAAGCAAGAGGTCCATTTTATTCTGATATTCAGAGTCTAGCTGTTCAAACTGTTCATTGAACAGATCGGTAAAGCTGGCTGAAGTTGAAGAATCCTGGCTTGAGGTGACCAGAGATCCTCTACTGGATGCAAGGGAGCCATGACTACTGCCAGAAGACAAGGAAAGCATGCTAGAGGACAAACTGAAATAAAAATAATAATTAGAAATCAAAATGAAGATGGGTATATTGATTAAAGTATCTTATTTAGAACAAGTGATTCAAATCATCTGTCATTTACAAAACTCTGTAGATGAACTATTTCCTAACTTTTAACCTAATCTATCTCACAAAATTGTTATAGAGATGAAATAGCAGAACTGCTCTTCATTTGAAATATCTCTGAGAAATCTGAATTTAAATAAACAATTTTTAGGCATAATTATTTTATCTGTTTTTTCCAAAAGTGAATTTTTGAAGGGTTACTATTTCAGCTTATTATCCCTATTTTATGGAGCCTTGGTGGTGCAGTGGTTAGAACGCAGTAATTAGTACTGCCAGCTGCCTGAAATTTAGCAAGTTCAAATCCCACCAGGCTCAAGGTCGACTCAGCCTTCCATCCTTCTGAGGT
>JANHJO010005618.1:60993-71003 GCA_032468235.1 Pseudoxyrhopus heterurus | reverse complement strand
TATGCTGACATTGTAAACTGCTTAGAGAGGTTTGCAAGCCCTGATAGGCGGTATATAAATACAGTGCTATTGCTATTTATGAAATACCTGCTAGATACTGCAGAAGATATGTCACTATATTATTACTGTCTAAGCATCCTTGACACTTTTGCATTTCTATTCTATTCCAAAGGATCATCTCTTAATAAGACCAAGTTGCCATTTGTAATGCTAAGGGAAATCATTTTTGCATTTATGTTCAGAGGCCTCCTTTTGATACAAAACTTTTGTGAGTAGCATGGGACACTTACTTTTTCAATTGCACGTGCAACACTGCTACTAATCGTGTTGTTTCCTCTAGTTCTTGAGCCAGCTGGTTTCTTTTACTGCTTAACTTCAACCTGAAGAAAATATATACAAAGGCAAGATTATTGCTGCTATGATGTCAACTGTGGTGTCACAGAAGTATGGTACCCACACTGTCTGCAGCTTAATGACAAGTAGAAGAGAAAAAAATAAATAAAAATAAAGTAAATTCTTTAGTGCAAATTCTTGCCCATGTAACAATGAGGCTTGAAGTTAGTCTTCCCTAAGGCAAACTTGGGGAAGAGAGCAATTGCACAAGTTACAAATAGACCAAGCTTTAACAAAGAAGTAGAAGGAATGCAAAAATATTTTAATTTTAAGTAGTTCTTTGAAAAACAATTGATCGCAGAAGAAATAATAGTATATGGCTACTCAAATCACAAACATCTTACAATAATCTTCATTAAAATAATATACTGCAATAAGAAGGATCCAAAGGTTATGCAAATCCACTATTTAGAAGTAGTTAATATATAAAGGGGAACAATTTTCATAAAAGACATAAGAGCTTGCATAGAGACAACAATCATTAGAAACCAGATTACTAAAAACAAATCATTAGAAACTAGAAAATCATTACATTTAAACATACAGAAAAAAATTAAACTGAACACAGTTCTTAGCTAACTTTTTCTTATTCTGCTAGAGAACAAACAACACATGTTATCTTTGTGCCAATTTGTCATCCAAATCCTTCTTTCCGCAAATTCCAACTTTAATCAGAGCCTGGGGGATTATTTTAGCTGCCCACAACTTCTACCTTAACACGTAGCTTATTGCTTGTCTCCCTCCTACCAGGGAACTGTCTGCTGTTCCATAAACAAAAAGCTTTTCCATTCAGAGAGGGGAAGGCTGTGAGAGAACTTTCCTTTGGCTAAATGTTAAAGTAAAAAAAATTGGAGATGTCTGATAGCACCTTTGCTAATTAACAAATCTGATTAAAGACACAAGCTTTCATGAGATGCAGATCACTTTATCAGATTCATAGAGGGGCTAACTGATGTAGCATTTAAACAAGTGCACACAGATTTAAATAGAGATGCCTTCCCATGCTCTTCCTCTAATGCATGGGTGTAAAATTTGATCGTGTCACGTGACGTATCGTGACTTTTTTTTTTGCCTTTGCGGAGCCAGGGTGGGCATGGCCTGAGCATGATGCATCTGACCCATGGGCCGCCAGTTTGACGGGCCTGCTCTAATGTGACATATGCTATCATCTGTCAGCGATATCCTTCCGGATTCTGTTAGGACAACAAATTTTGTACAAAAGAATTAATGAGTATGTTTAACACCAGGACTGAAACAAGAACAAGATAATATCAAAGCATTTCAATCTCTCAGTTCCTTCTACTGCAGGTCACAGAACAAGATTTCAACTACACAACTGAGAGAGAGAAAGATTGTGGAACCCACAGAACCCATATAAGAGTTCAGGTTATCTCAAAAGATCTCAGCTAATTTAATGGATTTTAAATTCATTACAATTGTTTATTGATAAGGTATTTGTAATCTGTCTCACATGCAACCTACTTCAGCATAATTGGCTGATAGATTAATCTCTCTTTCCATCCCTTGCCTTTCACCCTGCCCATTCCCAATTTTAATCCTAAAGCAGTTGTCTTTTAATAAAATGTATTAGTTGGAAAAGATACTACCAGATTCTTTCTGGGTTTTGGCTCTTTTCCAGAGAAATGAAATGATTTAAGATAAATTTCAAAGAAAGCAAGTAAAGAAAGAATTGTGTAAAAATGTTAACCCACTGTGAATGTTATTCATCTTGTAGTGTGCTAGTTCCTCTAGAGAACGAGGCAGAACGTGAGTTACTTTGAGGGTAGTGCTTGCTGTAAGTGGGAATATTTTATCGTGAAGCAAGACTATGTACTATCGTACTTTGTTGTTGCACTGGAATCTGTTACAGACACTGTTCCTGCAGAGAGTTATTACATTTCTACATTCACATGCTCCCGAAAGAACAAGGCAGTCCTCAGAATCTTTTGGAAGTTGCAAGATTCAGAAGCTTTACATGCAGGGAGCCATACAAAAGCAATCCAAGAACAGTGTGCCAAAATATGGTAATCTTTTCTATGAACGTACCATTTGCTTCACTAAAGGATATTATTTTGATTGCATTGTCAGCTCAAAAACAAAGGAGACTTCCAGCATTAAGACTTTATGACTTTTAGATAACAATTAAAAATTAAATACCAGCATAATAGCTATAACTCATTTACAAGTCACAAATATAAATATTGAAGTGGCTAAATAGAGGCCATTGTTTTCAATTCCCAAAACCAATCTGAAACATAACACCTGTCTCTCCCTTCTTTATCTTTCAAAATAGATGCGAGATTTATCCAATTTCAAACTAACCCATATACTGCTATAAAATATTCAGATATATTAAGTATTCATATATAATACATTATTTTAATTAACACAGACTTATCATATGTACTCCTGAATGTAATCATTATTGCCTAAAAACTTAGATTATTCATCTGTTTTTAATACAAGTTATCAACTACTGTCAATTTAGCTCCATATATGAGAGGCAGGAGGACAGTAATTGAAACAAATGAATATTAAATCTCTCTCTTTATAATAAGTACCTGATAAAACATTTCTGTCAGTATCATGAATCTTTGTTATTTAAATAGAAACTTTTCAATAAAAATGTACTGGGTGAATTCACTTGAGCTAATTTGAAAAATAATTGCTCAGAATATTCCGAATTCTAAAAATTTCAAGTAAATATTTAGAACTGAGAAATCTTCAGGATTCTGTTAAATATTGCAGAATATTAGCACCAGAGAATGATTTTTATTTCTTTGCTTTTAAGCATTCATGTCAGTGAGCCTCATAAATAGCCAAGATACCATGAGACAATCTCTTCCACAATAACGTAGCTGGTTGTTTAAATTGCTTTGATTATTTTATCATAATCCCAACAAAGACATAAAGTAAAATGGGTGAGAAAATAGTTTTCTTCAACCATTCGCTGTCACCTTGATAAGTAGCAAAACATAATTTTAAAAAGAAAGTTAGGATATTTAAATTTCTTTCTAGTCTAGGTAAGGCATTCCAGCAGTAGAATGTAGCAAAAAGAAGAATGAATATCACATGACCTGAGATTTAGATTCTAAATATTTTCAGATGTCTGAACACTTTCTACAGAGAACTGTTTTTAGATTATTTGTGTGATATGGCTGATGATCTTTCACAAGAAAATGCTTGGCCTATAAAACCATGCATAACAATTGAATAAAAAGGACATGTGCAAATGGCTTTTAGTGAGTATAATCTGTCAAAATTATCACTACAAACTCTAGCAATATCCACTTACACATAATGTCTAAAAACAGCAATTACTCTGAGAATGTCCATCTTATTACTATTGCATTTTGCCATGGGACTGTCATTATAGCTGTAACAATAAGGTATTACTACTGCATCCAGGCAATCATGACAATTCAATTTAGTAGCCAACAGAATTACTGAACAGAGGATAAATAGCATTTTTATGTTCTTGATGACTCAGCTGTCAAATTGCATTCATCCAAAACTTCAATTTCTATGGGGATAACATTTAAAGAGTAATATCAATTTAAATACAGCTACCTTTTTAGTATCTCTGCAGTTCTGAAGCACTGTATCTGCCTGGATTTACAGACCTCTACACAACAAATTTACTGAATTGTTTAGTAAGAAAAATCAAGTGTATTAGTGTTTTCCAACTCTTAATTAATGAAAAGAAGAATATCATGAATTCAGCTCTAGTACAGATAATTCTATGATACAGATTAACTCCTATTTCATGTTTACTTTTCTCATTTGTCAGTTATATATATTCTTTTTTTTAGACTAATTAGATTTCTTAAAATAATATTAGTTTATAAAGGCAGGCATTCAATGCACAGGTTTAACATATTGATTTTTTTTTTACATTTTTTCACTTATTTCGTATTTTTCCATATCCTAGTAGAAGATTTTTACAACTGTTTCTTAATTTTAAAATTTATAAATATTCTCATCTACATAAATTTTACTTGATTCTTGGTCATCCAAAATTTAACTGTCATTTTTTGAATAATGCAATATTCTATTATCTCACATACTTGTGGTCTACAATGTCTTTTGTGATAGTCTACATTTTACTTTCTTTCAGTTTCCAACCCTTTTTCTCTTTCTTTTCTTTCATAGACCAAGGTAATGTTTCACTGTCATCACTGAAATCCACAGATTAAAAGCCCTAATTTATGAGACTCATTTCATAAAGCAACATCTTGTAACAGTAAACAAGGCATTCCAACATCAAATGATTCCCATACCTTTCTGTTAAAGCTTTGCTCTGTGTATCTCTTGCAGTCTGAAGGTCTTCTTCTAGACGTTTTCTCTTCATCTCCAGTTTTTCTATATCAGTCTGAGTCCATTTTCTTGGGCTAATGAACCGCATTTCTTTGAGAAGTTCCTCTTTTTCATTTATTAACATTAATCTGTCTTGTTCAGAATCAAGCACACCAGGCCACGCCTCACTGTCCAATTTAGCCAGCTGTATTTTTAAGTTTGCTATTCTGTGAAAAGGAAAGTATTATTATTATATCATTTTTTATCATTGAAGTATATTAAAGAGTAAAGAATACTCTTCAGTGTAAACTCCCTTTTTTCTTTGAAGTAAAACTTAGGATATAAAAATCACTACTTCAAGCCTCTACTGTGGGCCATTTTGTTCTGCAGACTGCAATTTATTATTCTTACCAGAATTTCAGACTGGATCTTTACTGACATACAGCAGCATGTCAAAGTTTTGTCTGGTGCTTTGAGAAAATCTGTATTTTAAAAATATGTCTCTAAACAAGTGACCTTGTTCCTGTAGGATACATTTAATTAATTTAAATTTTGTAATTAATAGAAATCCATCCACTGAAATCTTCTTTGAAGCCATTTTAACAGTTAACTGTCTTGCTAAGCTCAACACTGGACTCTAGTGAATAATTATTAAAGGCATTAATATATAATCTGCGAATTCCTCAGTGCATTTGTAAAAAGTATGTTCTAAGAGGATTTCTCAGCTGTAATTTGATAACTTCTGTCATTTGCAGCCTGTACGCAATAATATATCAGCTTAGTATTCACAACTCTTTCAGGGTAAGCAGTATTATGAAAAGCACAGGAGTATAAAATTATATGATAAATAAATTGAAGTATGAAGGGGGCTAAATCTTTTTACACTAACATTATTCACTATACCTCTTCAGACCTTTTTATCTTTGCAACTGTCATTTTCTCCATTATACCTATTTCATTCATTGCCTCTGACTTGTGAAAAGAGCACACAGCATGAAGTTCTAACTATGAAGTTATGCTTTCGCTTGAGCAGGAATGGAAATGGAATGGAATGGGATAGGATAGGATAGGATAATAGTAGAGTTGGAAGGGACCATGGAGATCTTCTAGTCCAACCCATTGCTTAGGCAAGAAACCCTATAGCATTTCAGACAAATGGTTATCCAATCTCTTCTTAAAAACTTCTAGTGTTGGAGTATTTACAACTTCTGGAGGCAAGTTGTTCTGGAGAACCTGACTGCAATTTATTTAATCAAGTGAATCTCTTCCCAGGAGTGCATGGCACCTAAGAAAGGGAGCCATGCGATCCTACGAAAAAACACAGCTGCTTTAAAGGAGTTGCAGATAGGTACTAAACTGTACTCCAGGTGTACCGAAATATCTTGTTGTTGAAGTTTGTGTGTATACACACACACACACACACATTTTCGGAGTTTGTATTTTTGATATTTGAAAGCATGATATCATCTTGTTCCTATTTGGAACTGCTGACCACAGATTTTCTCCAAAAGGATTTTCCCCCACCCGACCCTTCAGGTCTTCCAATGGTACTCCAATGGACTGCACTTATTCATCTCATTACTGTTTGTTGTCTTTTTCAGTCATTTTTTAGAAAATGACCACTTTGCTAAAGAGATTTTGCCAGAAATAGATTCTTTTATGGTAGATATCAGCTGCTTTCTGAATTGCCAAGAGCAATAAAGAAAAACCTAATTACCTTCGCTTAGCATCTTCATATTGGAGACGCACTCTTACTTTCTCAGCCAAGTGATTACTGCAGCTCACAAAAAACTGACAGGAGAAAATGTTAATCATTAGGAGGTCAAGAGACAAAATTCACAAGAATTCAAAGACACATTTCTTTCATTAACCTTGTTTTCAAGAAACATAGAAATATTATGTAAAACAAATTTATAATAAATGCTACAATAAATCCATTTCAAACATCTACATTGGATCTATGAAAAGTCATCAGGCAATTAAAGAACATGCTTAAAGATGTGATACATACATTTCCAGAAACATCTGTTTGGGAGCCAGCATCCAGGTACGTCCTAGGTAAAGAGCAATGGGAACTTCCCAAGGAAGTGCTATTGGTCCACAAGTCTGAATGTGATCTTTTATTTGCCACAAAATTAGCTTTTAGTCTGGCAAGACTCTGAAATGAGAAGAAAGAACACCTACCATCTTATTACCTTCTCATTGCATTGTTGTTTTGAAGTAGATACTTAAAAGTAAAGAAAGTAACAAAGACATAAACACATAAAAATTAGTGATTTGCATAAATCTGAAAGGCATTTAAAATCAAGTTTATTTATTTTTATTAAATGGGTTTCTTTTACCAAAGCAGAAGTTGGGCTATAGTTGGATAGTTACTTCGCCTATTTTACTTTACAGAAAATTATCAACGATGAGAATGGTTGATTTTTAACCAGCATTTCTATATAAAGTTAATTTTATGTGTAGGTTAGAAATAAACAATTATCTACTTGCAGAAACTCAGAATTATTATGATAGTTTTTATTAAACTGATTTCATACCTCAATAAGATCTTGCTTTTCTTGCTCTCCTGAAGTGATAGCTTTCTTGATAGCTTTCATTTCATTTAAAATGGCTTGTGCTTCATCAAGTTTATATCCACCTTGGGTATCAGACATTTTCATATCAATTCTTTAGATAAAAGGAAAGAAAAACCATTACTCACTGTAAGAGAGTTAAGAAAAAGAATAAATCTATTAAAGTGTGGTTGAAATTGGGTTGAAACTGAGCCATTGATTTTCCATCAACTGGAGAGCTTAAAGCAATATGTACTGTATATTGCTTAAATTCCTTGGTACTAATTTCCTCTGTTGCAAATTGATGTACTGAAAAATATGACTGAATGAGTACAGAGATGATCAGTTTTCAGGAAAAAAAGAGATTAAATTACATTAATATGGGACTAAAATTTATCTTGTTTTGATACATTTTCACTATCATTTACCACAGGGATGTCAAACTCACGCTGTCACGGTGTCGTCACATGATGTATCGGGACTTTCCCCCCCCTTCACTAAACCGGGTGGGGCCGGGGCCACATGATGCATCTGGCCTGCGAGTTTGACATCTCTGATTTACAAGGTAGCCCAGTTCATGTTCACGCAGATATATGTGAGAAAGCCAGGGAGCATATAGAATTTGGGTTTAATTCGTTACTTATGAGGGAAAGAAAATCTGTGTCCTTATTTTCTTGCAACATGGTCATTTCCTAGCTGGTCCGAGTCTAAAGTTGACTGAACCTTTAGGCTGAGTCTTGGTACACAGCCAATTTGCTGTGGACTTCAAGAAACAGATCTCAAAAAATGGGAAAATGATACCAAAATACATGTCAGGGGGTATTTGTGCAGTTGTTAAAAATGCTGAAAAATATAACTCCCATGAGCAATTTGTCATTAGTTTGTGTTATGCATGTAGTTCTGTGGGTTGTGTTTTACAAGTTTCTAGGTAGCACTGTTATATTATTATATCTGTCAATAGCATAAATATTTTGAAAATGTATGAGATCACTTAGGTCTCAAAGGTTTTATTGCAGATTGTAATGACCCTGGATGAGTAATGTACCTCTACATTTGTTTATAGAAAAAAGTGTACATTCTTCCAATTTGAAAATAATTTCATAAATTAATAATTTCTACCACGTTTATAAAAATTTTTTTAGTTTCATTTGATATTGATTCCAAACAACTTGAAACAATTGGGGAAATGTTTAATAGTAGATATTGCTCAGGTGTTTTTCTCCTATACCTTAGTGTAGAAAGAGAACTAAAATATTTACATTAAATAGGCAGGAATCAAGTTTATCTTGTTATACTCCTAATTGATTCTAGAGCAATATAACAAAAATACAAAGTCAGAAAAATAGTATCTCCAAAATGACATGGTCCATTAGTATCAAATAGTAAAATGTCAAGACACGAATACACCAACTCTAGTCTCCCCAATATTTTATGTATAGAAACTAAAGTCTCAGTCTCTCTCTTTATACACACACACACACACACTCAATCATCCAGTTCATGTTGTCCCAAAGGTGCTTTTCCAAAAGGCACCTGAAATTTCTTGGTTTTTTTTCCTTGAAAAGCTTTGAAAATTGAACAGGTCTCTCTCAACAGAAGGGGAGGAATACAACTCCATCAATCTCCTATAGACAACTCTGTCCTTTCAGCAGTCTCAAGAAGATTCTACACTCATTTGCACTCTGATTCAGGTGACTCTGAGGATACAGATAAACCCCCGAGTGGCCTCAACCACTCTCAGAATGCTAACATCCAGATGAATATAAATCCTTCCATTCTCCACCATTCAGGCAGAACTGAAGAAGCTTCTTGGATGAGAAGCGAAACATTTGCAAGGATAAAACCAGGAAAGTCTAGTTGCCTGGAAAAGCACGTTTCAGATAAAGCCATTGTGAAAACTGCAGATGAACATCAAGCTTTAATATGACACCAATGTATTAAGTATATTGGATGTAATCCTATGAAAGGAAGAGATTCCTTTAAATCTAGCTTAACTCCTGGTCATTGCATGGTTATGGCTATGCAATGTTTCTTGGCAACCATATAGAACTGGTTTACCATTGCTTTCTTTACTTGGATTTCCCACCCCCCAACTTTTGAATCAGCTGGAAATTTCTTGATGATCTCTTATCAAAGTAGAAATCAGATCCAACCTTGCTTATCTTAAGTGCAGACAAGGTTGGTAGAGATTGTCATCCATGTGACTTTTAACTATATAAAAACAAATTTAAAATTCAATGAATTCTGGGACAGTTTGTCTTTATTCTCCCTATTTGTATCATCTCTACTCTTGTTTTGTAATGCAGTCTATCATATAACATGCAAAGCCTGCATACTTCTCTAGATCCTATTCCTCAAACTTTTTACCATTTTTTTGTGTTCAGAGGCTGTCCATATATATCAGTGATGTTGAACCTTTTTCACTTTGCGTGCTAAATTGTGTGTGCGCTTGCACATGCGCGCTCCATCCCCCCACCCACAAAGCAATGTGCACCCCCCTGCATGCATGCACACCCCTGCATATGTGCGCATGACCCCTGGGATTTCTAGGGAAAAAAAGAGGTGGAAAACAGAGGTTTTTCGGCTCTTTTTTTCCCCCGGGGGTTGCATGCATGAGGGGGTTGTGCATCCATGCGCGGGTGGGTCTGCATGCGCACATGGCCCCCTGATGGACTCCTCATGCATGAACACACAACCCCTGGGTTTTTAGCCCCCCAAAAAGCCGAAACCCGGGGGTCGTGTGCGCATGCGCAGTGGAGCTGGGCT